>JAVGWX010000002.1:99265871-99285871 GCA_036924085.1 Ariolimax columbianus
ATATGTATGTATGCGTGTATATGTTTGAATGTGAGTATATGCATATGTGTGTGTATGTGTATCTGGGCTTTTTCGGGTGTGTATGTGAAAATTTGTTTGCATGTATGTGTGTGTGTATGTGAAAATGTGTTTGCATGTATGTGTATGTGTGTGTGCATGTGAAAATGTGTTTGCATGTATGTGTATGTATGTATGTGAAAATGTCTTTGCATGTATGTGTGTGTGTATGAAAATGTGTTTGCAAGTACGTGTGTGTGTGTGTGTGTGTATGTTTTTGTGTGGGTATGTATGTATTATGCACGATTTTTCTTCAAAAATTACTTGCGCAGTACATTTTTCAATCCCAAACCATGGAAAACCTGTCCCTTCCGAAATGACAGCATTGAGGCTTTCAGCTCTGTAGTTTAGAGAGATTTGGTACGTCGGCGTTTGCTGTTTGTCAGAACAAGTGAATGGGATCAAGATGCTGAGCAGCGCATGAGCTGCAGTGGTCAGTTACCCATAGCTGACTGCTAGCGTTAGGGCCAGCGAACCATAGCTGCCAAGACCCTTCTACACCTCCACGCGGTGATCCTGGATAACAGGCTGCAGCAGGGCAGACTGGCTAAGAAGAAGGGATCGAAGAGGGAATGCTAACCCGGTACTCAAAAAATGCTTGCTAAAGTCGGATGTGTTGGACCGAAAGGTGCAAATATCGCAGCCAAGCTGTAAACTACAACACAACGCATTCCGTTCTCTGGACTACATTCTGCTACTTACCCTTTCAGGGTTTGGTAGTGGGAGATTGAGAACGAACGAAGAAGAAGAACAAGTGAATAAATGTGGGGATTTAAAACAAAATAAAAGTCTCCAATCCAAGATCTAAATAGTTTAGGGCCTCATCTAGTCTAAATCCGGCACTGTTCATATCTATCTACCCCTTCTCATCCCACTCCCCATTCCCTCCGTTCCCCAATCCAACCCGCCCATGCATCTTCGTGCCCTCATCAAACATCTAACCAAACCAAAAAACACACACATGTCGACAAGCAATCACTCTGCCTGTATGCGATATCTGTAGATCTAAACACATACACATACGCTACCCGAACCCTCTATACAAATGACAGCAGTGGAACCGTATAATGGAAACGAATTATGGTCGTACCAGATGTACGTACGTAAATCCAGCGTCAGCTGTTTCTCTAAATCCGGCATGGCCATTTTTTTCACCGTTTAATTATCTGCTTGACGGGGAATCTATCCCTGAATGGGAGCGAATTGTTGCTTCTTCTTCTTCTTCTTCTTCTTCTTCTTCTTCTTCTTCTTCTTCTTCTTCTTCTTCTTCTTCTTCTTCTTCTTCTTCTTCTTCTTCTTCTTCTTCTTCTTCTTCTTCTTCTTCTTCTTCTTCTTCTTCTTCTTCTTCTTCTTCTTCTTCTTCTTCTTCTTCATCATCATATCATCATCACCACCATCATCATCATTATCATCATCATTATCTTCTTCTTCTTTTCCTTTTTTTTCATCTTCTTCTTCGTCTTCTATTTCTTCTTCTTCTTCATCTTCGTCCTGATCGTGTCCCTCCTTCTTTTCCTTGTTTGTTGTTGTTGTTGTTGTTGTTGTTCTTCTTCTTCTTCTTCTTCTTCTTCTTCTTCTTTTTCTACTTCTTCTTAATCATACTCATCATCTTCTTTCTTTTCTTCATTTTTTTCTCTTTCATCCTCATCATCAACATCATCATATTCTTTGTCTTATACCTTCATCTTCTTTTTCTTCAAATACCCTTACAGCTGCTTTTTTTCGTTTATATGTTTTTTCGCTTCTCCTACAAACTTTTCTTGTTCTAATTCTTTATTTAACCCTTTTTTTCCTCAGTTCCATTTCTTCTTCCTTTTCAGATTTCTTTTATAATCTTCTCTACATTCCTCCTTTGTTCCTTTTCACTTCAAAATCACCCCACACATTTCCCTCATTTCAGCGATAAACTGTACATAGACGACATACCACGGTAAATAAGCTGACATCAGACAGCGACTCATAGCTCACTGCTTGCACCATGGTCAGCGAACCAGAGCTAACCAAGACCTTAAACCACCTCTAACCAGACACCAGGTTGCATTAGCGCAGTCTGGCTAACAGAACACGGATCGCAGCAGGAAGACAGCCACGGTAACCACTAATAGACACCTGAAACTGGATGTGTCAGACCGAAAGGCGCAGAGAGAGCAGTCAGGCTGTATATTACGACAAAACTTCGCTTTCAGAAAGAAAGCCAAAGCAGTTATCGTCGTTTTTAATGGGGACTTAGTGGTCTCGAGGTAAGTTGTCGGCCCCAGGTACCGATGGTCGCAGGTTCGAATCACGGTGAGGACCGAGACTTTGTTTCCACGTGGATCTTCTAGTAAAAATTCCCGGATCTCTAGGTAGTGAGATCGGACTCCCGTCTTCAGTGTCGAGCACGTTAAATATTCATTGACAGTTGGAAATCGAAAAGAGTAATGTTCCCTAACAAAATTCAAGTAAAAAATCTACCCAAGTTATTTGTACCTTTCCCCCAAGTGGTTTGTTAAGAGCAGCTATAGATGGCGCCTAACTGGCCGTGGGTATATTTAGTTCTAGTGTTTGAGTTAATTAAAATAAACTCACACATCGGTTAAACCACCGTCTAAGAAACTGGTTGTATACAGACTCTGCAGAGTCTTTTAAACCAGTAAGTATAAAGACGTTAAGTTAAGTTTTCATTAGAAAGCTAATATATACTGCGAGAATAATATATGTGTTTCTGTATCACACATATTACACATTCTATCTACCGTTTACCTACTGCCAACGGCCTGGATAAGGCAATGCTGTCTTTAAGCTCATATCGTGGAATAAACACACCAAGGGATTAAATACAGATCACCCACTTCTCTGCCCCATCCCTCCCTTCAATCCGCTCCTGTTTTCCCTGTGCCCTAATCAAACTTCTAACAAAAGCGCACGAGATCAATATATCGTCATATAAGCGATCTCCCTAGTGTATGAGATCTGCAGAGCCGAACGGATTAATCGAACATTGAACCAATCAATGAATGAATCAATCAACTAAAACCCGTACAGTTCTACGTGGAGTATAAGACTACAACAAATCCAGGTCAAGTCTTCACACCTGTCTACATCTGTTGAAGTTTTATTGCTTATAGTTTCTACAGGATGGATTAGCCAAGCCAGCCCCATTCGCAGCCATTCTTAGACATCTCTTGCAACATGCTTGAACGGTTGCAGTATTAACTTAACTTAACTTTACTTACATTAACTTAACTTAAATTTATTTACATTAACCTAACTTAACTTAATTTACATGAACGTAACTTAACTTAATTTAACTTAACGTCATTATAGTGCTTTAGAAGACTCTGCAGAGTCTGTATACAACCAGTTTATTTTAAATTTCTTTGCTCCTAAAAACTATGCGCATCCAATCTTGATTCTTGATTCTTGATTCTTGATTCTAGGAACCAACATCATCACACAGGAGACATTCCCCTAAGTGCGCTTACCTATTCTTGAATATATTAATTGTCCCTGCATCCACTATCTGCTGTTGCAATGCATTCCAAGCATTCGCTACTCTCTGACTAAGAAAAATATTTCTTAATATCTGATATGGACCCGGATAAGGTCATACTGTATTGAAGCTCCTCTCGTGGACCTGACTCCAATTACCCTCGTGTAGATCTGAACATATACACACATGTTATCAGAGTCCTCTATGCAAAAGACATTGTTAAAACCCGTATCATGGATGTGACTAAAGACCGTAACAGATGCACGTAAAGCCAACGCCAGCGGGAACTCCAAAATACAGCACGACCTTTGTACTAGCTTTCATTTAATTTGACAAGACCGTTGTAAGTATTGACTTCTATGAGGCGTGTTCAAATGAAACAGGACCAAACTGCAGCAAGTGAACATATGTACAATCCGCATGATAACGTAACATCTGGTGTAAACAGCACATACCAACCGTCAAGTTCGCAAAATTTCATTATCCTACTACTCATAGTTTCCTCAGCAGACCGTTGAAAACATGGCGGGTGTGATATGATGTCGACCAGTTGACATTCATCGCAGAATGCAGGAAGTGTATGGTGACAAAAGTGAGTCGAAGACAACGGTGAAGAACTGGACAACGATGTTTAACGAGTGCCGTGAGTTAACGCAACAATATGCGCCTGACCTGGTCACGGACGGGAGTTAACGCAACAATATGCGCCTGACCAGGTCACGGACGTGAGTTAACGCAACAATATGCGCCTGACCTGGTCACGGACGTGAGTTAACGCAACAATATGCGCCTGACCTGTTCACGGACGTGAGTTAACGCAACAATATGCGCCTGACCTGGTCCCGGACGTGAGATAACGCAATAATATGCGCCTGACCTGGTCCCGGACGTGAGTTAACGCAACAATATGCGTCTGACCTGGTCCCGGACGTAAGTTAACGCAACAATATGCGCCTGACCTGGTCCCGGACGTGAGTTAACGCAACAATTTGCGCCTGACCTGGTCCCGGACGTGAGTTAACGCAACAATATGCGCCTGACCTGGTCACGGAAGATCTTTCGTTAACTCACGTCCTTCTTTAATTTTCGTTGTCTTGTTCTTCATTGTTGTCTTCAACACACTTTTGTCACCATAGACTGCATACATTCTGCGATGAATGTCAACTGGTCGACATCTATCAGGTGTTATAAACTAAATCACCGCCGCTCTGGACGGATTCCGTTTCACACCCGCCATGTTTTCATCGGTCTGCTTAGGAAACTGTGAGTCAGAGGATAATGAAATTTGCAAACTTGACGGTTTGTTTGTGCTGTTTACACCACACATGACGTCATCATGCGAATTGTACGTATATTCACATGTTGCAGTTTGGTCTGGTTTCATTTGCCTCGTATTTCTCCTATTTTAACCAGGGAAAAGTGCTTTAAAAAAAGAGAATTGGCCAGTGGATACCAGCCCACTGCGACATTCCAGGCAACGAGGAGGCGGACAGACTCGCCAGAGAGGGAGAAATGCTGCAGCAGAGTGATACAGAAATCACATACAATGAGACTAAAGCATTCAGCAGGGCAACGTACAGTGCAAAATGGAAAAAAGACCACACTGGCCACATAGAAAACGATGCCTACCATCAACTCTCCAGGCGAGACCAGGTGATCATTATCCGGCTACGCACAGGTCACAACAGACTGAAATGTCATCTGTACAATAAGTTTACGATTGGCACTACAGACCTTTGTACCTGCGGCGCAGCCCCCACGAAGGCAGGACATATTTTGCAGTGCTGTCCACTGGTTATCGACAAAAGAAGAAGCATTTGGCAACAGCCAGTGTCCTTCCACGAGAAGCTGTACGGAAGTGTACAGAACCTTGAGTCGACTGCTGCCTACTTTAGAGTCATTGAAGTTGAGCTCTGAAGACGGACGAGGAAGACGAAGAAGAAGAACTGAGACGTTAGTCCAGTCAGGCACAAAATACTGACCAGAACGTCGCGACACGGTCAATACACTGACCACGACCACAATCTCTCTTCCACGTAGCGTTCCCTGGAAACAGGCTGTTTTTAAGGCAGCCTGACTGACGAGATATGGATCGATATGATCCACGTAGTAGTGTGCGCCACGAAGTAGAAACCATGCATAGCACAACCGTTTGGAGGACCATGCTCCACCTTCATCAGCATGCTAGGGTTGTGATGAAAGCTTTTACAACCTGTCACTTAAATTCCTTTTCTTGGCGCACAAAAGAGTAAACTTACTCATTGTGAGCTTTCAATAACAACAACAACAACAAATACAACAACAACCTGTTTTAACCAACTTCCCCGTAACATAGAACAGACATGTTGTACACAACCTCTACTAATTCGACCAGTCAACATACCAACTTTTGGCGGATCTTTGGCGGTCTACAATGTATAGAAATTAGAAGAATTCGAAGTGATTTAATATAGGTTTATAAGTTAAGGGGTTCAGTAGTTTAGAGGTAAGGTTTCTGCCTCGGATGCCGGAGGTCGCGGGTTCGAATCACGATGAAGACCGGGATTTTTTTCACGTGGACCTTTTGGTAAAAATTCACCTGAAATCTGGGCAGTGAGATCGTACTCCCGATATCAGTGTCGAGCACCTTAAAAATCCCTTGGCAGTTATAAATCGGAAAGATTAGGCTTAGTTGCCGCTTCACGGACATAAAATTCAATAATATTAGTTAAAAAATCTACCAAAATTATTTGTATCTTCCCTCAGGTCTAGACTTCCCTCCTCCAGAGCCGTCTCGAATGTTGATGTATACAGCAAGGGAGTCTGACCAACGCATTGGAGGTCTTCCCGCGGTCCAGCGAACAGCAAAGGAGTCTGACCAACGCATTGGAGGTCTTCCCCGCGGTCCAGAGTACAGCAATGGAGTCTGACCAACGCATTGGAGGTCTTCCCCGCGGTCCCTGTTTACCTCAGGGGTACCATATTGCTGTCACCGTGCTCAGTCGACCATCACTTCGTCACAACATTAGAAATGTCCATCTATGTTTTGCTTTGTCTGCATAGATTACCGCGTCATTCACCTGGGGCAAACGTCGTATGTCATAACTGTGGAGATTTTGTGTACGTTGGTTCCGGAAAGTGATTCCGACCAAGCGTCTCTCAAGAGAAGCCTAGGTCACTCTCAATTTCGTCAAAGCCAGGCATTATTTTTTCGTTCGCCTTATGTCTCTGTTCCCCAAGGCGATGTGCGTTGCACTGTTTTTATTTTGCGTCTGTCGGCCTAGTGCATCCGACTTCGACATGCATTTTATCTAAGGGTCTGCTTTCTCTTGCATTTTCTAAGGGTTTGCTAAAGGGTAACGGCCGGTGCTGTGATGGGGATCGAACTCAGCACCTTTGGATTTTGAGCCGTCTAATTTAACCACTAGCCCACGCCGTCATTCTGGGCATTGAGTCAATCATGACAGCTTACTACAGCGACTTGTTCAGATTGCCAAATCCCCGTGCAATTGTCCTTCCATCCACTTTTCCCCCTCTTCCAGACTTCCTGCCCTCAGAAATAAAATCCCCATGCCATCTGGATAATTAATTTATCTATAGATCCAAAATGGATTTGCACGCTCAAACAGTTCTTACATTTAAGTTTTGTCGTCCTTGGGGAATTGTGACCCTAGTCCGGCCAGGCACAAAATACTGACCAGGATGTCGCGTCAGGGTCAATCACAATATACTGACCAAGGCCACTATCTTCAATGAAGCTTTCACTGGAAACATACTGTTTTCAAGACAGTCTGGCTGACGAGTTGTTGATTGACATGATCCCCATAGTAGTGAACACCCTACAGATGAGGCCAAGCAAAACACAACCGTCTGGAGAACCGCAGGTTCGGGATGTGAGGAAAGCTACTACAACCCGTCACCTAACGTCCATTTCAGGGGACACAAAAAAAGGAAACTTACTCATTGTGGTCATTCAATTGCAACAACAACAGCAACAACAACAACAGCAACAACAACAACAACAACAACAACAACAACAACAACAACAACAACAGCAGCAAAAAATTCTTGGTATCAATTAAAGCGTGTATCGAAAAACGGTTTAAAGAAAATGTATATATTTGCATGTTCTTCTTAGTTCTTAGCCGACCTGTGCTTATACAGGAGCGGATGCGCCTGTGTATCTCCCAGCTCTAGTATGAGCTGGATATGGCCGGAATGAGGATTTCCTGCTTAGCTGGCTAGGCTTGAGCAGCTTATTCCCCCGCTGCGCTAGAACAAGGGCCGCAGAGAGCCGTTAACCGATGTGTGAATCCATCCTAATAAACTCAAACACTAAAGCAAAGTAGACCCGCAGTCTGTTAGGAGCCATCTTTGCAGTTCGAAACAAACCACCTAACCATTTCCGGTGTTATGAATGTGTGCCATCTACTTATTTTGATGCTTAATTATCAGTTTGCCCTGGAAGGAAATCACTGGCCGATGACATTGTTTATGCTTGAAGCGATGTTTTCGTGTTCATCCGTTCTTAAATAACCACACCAATTTTCATCATGACACTGAATGTCTGTCCGGCTTCTCTCGTCGCTGGTAGAGTTGATCGCACACACGGGTTGATAAAGTCTATGTTGGGATTGTGCTTCTTTTGTGGAGCCGACTCGCGAGCACAATATTTCATTTGTCCATAATCCTTTAGGTTTTCTCCTTGTTCCTCATCATCGTCTTTTTGTAGTCATTTTTGTCTCATATTCATCATTATCATCATCTCCATCTTCTTCTCCTTCTTCTTTTCTTCTTCTACTACTACTACTACTACTACTACTACTACTACTACTACTACTACTACTACCACTACTACTACTACTACTACTACTACTAATACTACTACAACAACAACTACTACTTCTACTACTACTACTACTACTACTACTACCACCACTACTACCACCATTACTACTACTACTACTACAACTGCTGCTACTACTACTTCTTATTCTTCTTCTATTTCTTGGTCTTCTTCTTCTTCTTCTTCTTCTATTAGTACTAGTACTACTACTACTACTACTACTACTACTACTACTACTACTACTACTACTACTACTTTCTCTTCATCTTCTACTACTACCACTGAGGAGGAAGACTACCGTCTGGTCAGACAAACTATACTGATCAGATATGTTAGTCAGGGTCAGGCAAAACATACTGGCCAATACCCTCACCTCGGCCTCCTCGCGTAACTCTCATGTTCCCGTCCAACCAGTTTCCATGGCCGCCACTTGACGTCGGGATAAGGTCTCGGCTAGCTCTGGTTTGGTGACCGTGATGCAAGCAGCCAGCTACTCATAGCTGGCTGCTCCAGTCAGATAGATCATTGCCTTCTGCAAGTGCTGCCCCAACAACACTTCCAAGAGAAGCGCACGAGAATAAAATGTTGGTATGTCGGCATGTTCGCACTCTCTTGTCTGGTCAGGCAAAACACACTGATCAGAGAATGTTAGCCATGGTCAGGAGAAATATACTGGTCAAGACCCTCACTTGACGGGACGATAAGGCTAACGTCTGGTCAGGCAAAACACACTGATCAGAGAATGTTAGCCATGATCAGGAGAAATATACTGGTCAAGACCCTCACTTGACGGGACGATAAGGCTAACGTCTGGTCAGGCAAAAAACACTGATCAGAGAATGTTAGCCAGGGCCAGGAGACATATTCTGGTAATAGTTGTCCATCACGTGATGAAGACCACTCTCTTTGTTCAGCCGTGTGGACAGTCGTATCACTTGCTGTGTCCGCTGAAATAGGTGACTTGCGCGGTGATTTGGATTAAAGTGAGGAAGAAACTGCGCCTTTTGTCAACCTCACTCACATAGCCTAAGCTACCTTTTGCCAGTGGCAAGACATTCATCGAGACGACTGGAGAGAGCATAGGATGCAGATTTTGCCTCAGGGTTACCACCAAAGCCTTTCCGTAAACATGTAACCCGCAGGGTAGAAAGGTGGGAAGGCATCTAACGCAGTTTGTCGTGCCTTTTCGATAACCCTCAATTGACATCCTCGTTGGTCGTCCTGGAAACGGGATGTTGTCTAGGTCAACAGTCTGGCTAACAAGGTGAGGTTCGACATGATCCTCATAGTAGTGAGCGACACGCAGAGCTGAAATCAAACATAATACAGCCGACTGGAGGACCCCTGTCCCCCTTCATCAGCACCCTCGGGATGTGAGAAAAGCTACTGCAACCTGTCATTTAACGCCCTTTTCAGGGCGCACATAACAGTAACTTACTCATTGTGGACATTCGAAACAACAACTATACAAATGAAACAGGAAAATCATACTATCAATCAATCAATCAACCATTCAATCAATCAATCAATGTAAATTCCGTTGCTCCATTTATTCCAGCATTGATTCAAACCTGTAAATGGCCACTACAAACCTGCTGTCAAAAGGTCTGATTCCAGTCATTTGCCAAGCGATTTTGAAACTATTTTTGTAAACAAAGTGAAGTTGACGGCCCCATGCACAACCCTCCTGAGACGCCTCTGACGACATGTTAAGAAGTAGGCAGTGGACCTATTCTTTTTGTCATAGGTCCGCAACAGATGTACGTAAAATCAGCGACAGCTGTTACTCTAGCCGACAAGAACGGTTATTCATGTTTAATTAATTTTTCGTTTAATGGGAATTCTATCTCTGGATGGGAGACAGTGGTTGGAGGACATTGTACCTCGTTTGCTTCAATTTTCTGCCTCATTCAGACGATAGGAATACTATCCCTGGATGGAAGTCATTGATTGGAGGACATTGTACCTCGTTTGCTTCAATTCTTGATGGCAATAGTATCCCTGGATGGGAGACAGTGATTGTCAGACATTGTACCTCGTTTGCTTCAATTCTTGATGGCAATAGTCTCCCTGGATGGGAGACAGTGGTTAGAGGACATTGTACCTCGTTTGCTTCAATTTTCTGCCTCATTCAGACGATATGAATTTTATCCCTGGATGGGAGACAGTGGTTGGAGGACATTGCACCTCGTTTGCTTCAATTCTTGATGGCAATAGTATCCCTGGATTGGAGACAGTGGTTGGAGGACATTGTACCTCGTTTACTTCAATTTGCTGTCTCATTCAGACGATAGGAATTCTATCCCTGGATGGGAGTCATTGATTGGAGGACATTGTACCTCGTTTGCTTCAATTTGCTGTCTCATTCAGACGATAGGAATTCTATCCCTGGACGGGAGTCATTGGTCGGAGGACATTGTTCTTACGTTTGTTTCAGTTTTCTGTTTCATCCTATTCTTTTTATTATTCTCCATTTGCTTCAGCTATATATTTTGGTTCATTCTTCATCTTCCTTTGGTTCATCTTTATCATTGTGTGCGTGTTCTCTTTTCATTGCTCTTGTACCTTCTGTTCAGATTTTGATCCTCGTCCTCCTTTTTGTCTTCTTCGACGTTTTCATCATCAGTATTATTATCATCATTATCTTTTTTTTGTTTCTTCTTCTTCTACTACGTTTTCATTATCATCCTCATCATCATCATTATCATCATCATAATCCTCCTCCTCCTCCTCTTCTTCTTCTTCATCATCATCATCTTCTTCTTCTTATTATTATTTTTATAATTATTATTATTCTATATTGTCATAATAATTATCATCAGCATCATCTTGCTCTTGTTGTTGTTTGAAATGTTGTTATTGTTGTCGTTGTTGTTGTTCTTCTTCTTTTTCTTCTACGTTTTCATTATACATTAGCATCATCATCTTCATCATTTTTTCCCTCTTCTTCTTCTTCTTCTTCTTCTTCTTCTTATTATTATTATTATTATTCTATGTTGTCATCCCAATTATTATCATAATATTCTGGCTGCTGTTCTTGTTGTTCTTAATCTTCTTCTTCTTCTTCTTCTTCTTCTTCTTCTTCTTCTTCTTCTTTTCTTCTTGTTTTCCTTCTTCTTCTTCTTCTTCTTATTATTATTCTATGTTGTCATCCCAATTATTATCATAATATTCTGGCTGCTGTTCTTGTTGTTCTTAATCTTCTTCTTCTTCTTCTTCTTCTTCTTATTCTTCTTCTTCTTCTTCTTCTTCTTCTTCTTCTTCTTCTTCTTCTTCTTCTTCTTCTTTTCTTCTTGTTTTCCTTCTTCTTCTTCTTCTTTTTCTTCTTGTTTTCCTTCTTCTTCTTCTTCTTCTTCTTCTTCTTCTTTTCTTCTTATTATTATTCTACTGCGTTATTATTAACATCACCATCTTCTTCTGCTTTGTTTCCTCTACTATCTTATTCTAACGCACGTAAGACTGGCTGTGTCATATTCACCTGTCACTCACGTAGGGCTTGTCCTTTTAATGCTTCTTATCTCTGCGATGAATCCCCCCCGTCTCATGTGATGAAAATCCTCAGATATTGAACTGATTATAATACATTTCGTTTTTGCAGTGTTAATGTCCCATCTATAGACCAACTGCAAATATTGAAAGACCATATTTGAATTACATAATAATTATTCATAGCCATGTGTTTCAACCTTTTATAAGGATTAAACCAGGTCTAGTCAATACATAGGTCACAAATGACTTTAAAAAAAACGCAAACTAAACGAGATTCGAGCTTGAAAACCCTTTATTATTGCGGTTACATTGTCCCTAGCTTCTCAACATAATGCCCACAAACATTGATACACTTAACGTAACGTCTTTATACTGGTTTAGAAGACTGCATAGTCTGTATACAACCAGTTTCATTTACATTTCCTTGCTCTAAAAGCTATGCGCATCCAATCTATTTTTAAATGCATTAATTGTACCTGTCACCACAACTTGCTATGTATTCCACACTCTCTGACTACACTTTTCCCCTAATATCTAATTTGTACCTTGCCTTAGTTACTTTTGTAGCTATGCCCTCTTGTTCTTGTAGGTGGTTGTAGCTATGCCCTCTTGTTCTTGTAGGTGGTTGTAGCTATGCCCTCTTGTTCTTGTAGGTGGTTGTAGCTATGCTCTCTTGTTCTTGTAGGTGGTTGTAGCTATGCCCTCTTGTTCTTGTAGGTGGTTGTAGCTATGCCCTCTTGTTCTTGTAGGTGGTTGTAGCTATGCCCTCTTGTTCTTGTAGGTGGTTGTAGCTATGCCCTCTTGTTCTTGTAGGTGGTTATATTCAGAAAAAAAACTTGTTATAGTTTAACTTATCCTTTCAGTTGATTATCTTAAAACATCTGTTAAGTCATCTCGAATTCTTCTCTTTTCTAGACACTGACTTTATTAAATCATCTCGAATTCTTCTCTTTTCTAGACACTGACTTTATTAAATCATCTCGAATTCTTCTCTTTTCTAGACACCGAAGACCAGTTTTTCAGTCTTTCCTCATAACTGTAATTCTGGGATCCCACTATCAGTTTTCTTTGTATCCTTTCCAGCATGTTTATATCTCTTCTACGATAAGAACTCCACACCTGCACAGAGTACCCCAATCTAGATCTAACTAAAGCTTTATACAGTATGGCTGTCACTTCCTTCTCCTATGTTTAGTATTTATTTTTATCATACCTAATATTGCATTAGCCTTTATCACTGTTACCTGGACTTTCTCCTTTACTTTGCCGGTATGATCTATTACAACCCATGTCCCTTCCTTTTCTATCTTTCTAACATGTTCTCGCACATTCTGTAAGTATGTTCCATATTGGATCTGCACATGTGGATAACTGTATATTTATCTGCACTAAAATCCCTTTTCCAGCTCACAGACCATTCTCAAATTATATATAAATCCGTCCTCAATATATCCACATCTGCTGTAGATGAGACACAACTACATAGTTTGGTCTCATCTGCAAATTTTGCAATCATGGATCCGATATCAATGTCCAAATCATGTATATATTAAGAACAAAATTGGTCCTATCCTTGTATCAGTACACCCAACCCTGCAGTATAGTAATGTCCTTGGTCTACTGTCTCAGCCATATTTGCACCTCACGCACAACTTCTACGTCATTCGCGAAACGTCTCCGGCCAAGGTGCGTTCCTAGTGCACCAAACAGGTGAAAATCGCTACTGACTGTCTGTGCTGTAACAAGGATGTTCAGAAAAATTGCCTCCCTAGTTGGTCAATTTTTCTCCCGGGTTAATCGAGACGTATTTGGCAATCTGAATAGGATTACCAAAAACGGGTTTCATAAGCATTTTGTGAAAGTCCTTGAAAAAAACAATGCATAGATTCAATTATGCGTCGCTTTACGCTCCAAACACGTCTAACCGTAAACATGAAGCATTTCATTGGGAATATGTTTTACAGAATGTCAGCTCCAACCTTAAATACGCTATTCAACGGAAAAGATAAACTAGACAATGACACGTTTTTCACAATACAACCACCTACAAGAACAAAAGGGCACAGCTACAAATTAATTAAAGAAAGGTCCAGATTAGATTTTAGGAAATATTTTTTTAGTCAGAGAGTGGTGAGTGCTTGGAATGCATTGCCACAGGAAATAGAGGAGGCAGGGTTAATTAATGCATTCAATAATAGATTAGATGGGCATAGTTTTTCGATCCAGGAAATGTAAAAGAAACTGGTTGTATACCAACTCTGCAGAATCTTCTAAACCAGTATAAAGACATCGAGTTAAGTTTAACAGAAGGTGTAACAGCAACCTGTTCTTTGTTGTCCACTGTGTGAGCACGACAGACGCCATTTTGTATCTCAGCTGCGAACGTGCATACATCACCTAGCACCTAATCACAAAGCCGAATTTTGCTTCCACTTTATGACACCTTAAGGAACTATCAACTACATTTCAGCTATCCCATATGAGTTTGTGGCTTACTTACTGACTTACTCTCGTATTTTTGTAGCTAATGTGGTAATCGGCAAATTGGTCAACCATCTTTAGTCAGTTTTTCCTTTAGGGATAAAATTAAAACAAACCCTGTACACTACGCGCGACATTTTTGCTTTGTATGTAATTTTTCCCGTTTTACGTCAGACTTAGCTCATTTCAGTCCTAACTATTGACAATCTATTGATTATATTAGGACGTAATTGTCGTTTAATTATTTTAGAGACAAGGTTGTGCACTAAATATTAACATAACAAATCTAAGCTGTTTAAAATCAACACCCTTAGCAAAGATCCAGTTACGCACTGGAAGGGGTGGACACCTTCAAATATTTGGGCAGCACCATCCTTCTTCTTCTTCTTCTTCTTCTTACGCTGTCAGACGTCAATCTTTATTTTTTCGAAAAAAGCAGCGGTCATCCTGAGGCTGTCGACACTGCCATAGAGCTTGTCTAGTGTTGCCACTGGTGATGGCCACATCTGCTTTCTCTGATCCTCGTATGTCGGGCAGTTTTGCAGCAGATGTTCAGCGGTCATTTTCCCGGTACCGCATGTGCATTCGTCAGTGTCACCTATCTTCAATTTATTGAATAGGTGGTACCTCAGTCTATTGTGGCCAGTACGAAGTCTGAAGACCACGACCTGCATCGTTTTTAGTGTAGCCAGTATGTTCTGTTTCCCATTTGGTCATGTATCTAGCTCTAATAAGCCTTTTTGACTCTTCGTAGGTCACACTAGGATCTGGTTGTGGTAGTCTTGCACCTTCTTTTGCCAGTCTGTCTGCCTCTTCGTGGCCTTGGATGTTACTGCATAGTAGTTGGAGACTTCAACAGCCACTCGGAGAGATGGGGATACTCGGACACAGACAGCAGAGGTGACGAAGTGGAAGATTGGAAGATAGACACAAATCTCTCCCTAATCAATAGGCCCGAGGATAGCCCTAGTTTCTATTCTAGAACATGGCATACCACCTCGACTCTAGATTTGGCATTCTCCACACAGGACATACACCATAAAATAGACCGCCAGGTGCTAAACCAATTGGCAGGTAGCGACCAAAGGCCGATCAGGCTAGAAAATGACATGGAAGTAGGCCCACAGGAAACAAAACCGCTCCCACGTTGGAATTACAAACGAGCCGACTGGGACAGATTTGCAATCCTGACAGATGGGCTGTGTGAAACCATCAACACACGAAACAACAAAATGAAGCCCATGGTGGAAAGCCTAAGCAAGGCAATAATGCAAGCCGCCACTGAAACCATCCCAAGAGGGGCTAGGAAAAACTATAAGCCCTATTGGAATGATGAGTTGCAGAAAGCGGAAGATGCAGTCACAAATGCTAGGAACATGGCAGAGCGAGAACAATCTATGGAGGCAAATATCGCTCTCAAAGCCGCCACTGCGAAATACAAATACACTCTAAACCAAACAGCAAGAGAAAACTGGAAAAACAAAACTGAAAGCCTCAACCTAGACAAAGAAGGGAACAAACTATGGAAGCTAGTCAGAGCCATGAATGACGAAACCCCTTCAAACAAACAAATTACTATCAAGCAGGGCGAAAACTTGCTCACTGGAAAAAAAGCAGCAAACGCTTTTGTCGAACACTATGCCAGAGCAAACCACATCGAGGTCCCTGCAGATAGGCATACAGACATTAGTGAAGAGTAAAAGGGGCACGACAACATCAATACGGTCCCAGAAGAGCATATGATGGAAAATTAACAATGAGTGAAAGGGAAGAGGCCATGAGAACATTAAAGAAAAGGAAATCTCCCGGAAAAGACGGGATAACAAACGAAATGCTGATGGGGCTGGGCCAAACAGCGAAGAGGAAACTGCTATCGGTCCTGAACCAAAGCTGGAAAAGGGGAATTGTACCCCAGGCATGGAAAGATGCAGTACTTGTACCAGTACCAAAAACAGGAAAGGACAAAACAGATCCAAATGGATACAGGCCCATCAGCCTACTGAGCTGTGTCGGCAAGCTGATGGAACGTATGATAAACACCAGACTGATGTGGCATCTGGAAGAAAAACGAATACTAATTCCACAGCAAGCCGGCTTTAGACAGCACAGATCCACTGAGGACCAGGTCATCCTCATAGCCCAGGAAATAGAAGATGCCTACCAGGCACAGAAACACACAGTAGCTGTTTGGGTGGATCTGGAAAAGGCATTTGACAAAGTCTGGAAAGATGGACTTAGAGTCAAGCTAAGAAGAAGTGATGTTTGTGGGAGAATGTACAAGTGGATCAACCACTACCTCAAACAAAGAACGGCCAGAGTCCAAGTACAAGGGCAGATGAGCAAAAAGGTGACACTCGAGCAGGGAGTACCCCAAGGAAGAGTACTGTCACCCACACTCTTCCTGGTGTATATAAACGACATTACAGAGAATATACCAAGAAGAGTCCATAGCTCAATGTTTGCAGACGATCTGGCTATGTGGACCTCTGAAAAGAATCTCACCATAGCAAGAAATCGGATGCAGCAGGCCCTAACATCGCTGGAAGAGTGGGCGAACTCATGGCTGGTCAAAATAAACGAGGAGAAAACCACATGCACAATATTCTCGCTTTCAATCAACCTCCAAAATACCAAATTAAGTTTAAATGGCAAATTCCTGCAGCCAAACGACAACCCAAACAATCTGGGAGTCACATTTGATCGGCGCATGACATGGAAAAGTCAGATCGAGAGAAACCTAATGAGAGCCAGAGAAAGAATGGCAATCATGAGGAAACTTGCTGGCACAAGCTGGGGAGCAGACGAAAACATACTAAAGAAACTGTACACTGGAAGAGTGAGACCAGTTCTCGAGTATGGCATCGCGGTATGGACAACAGCAGCAAAGGCGAACTTCGATAAAGTTAGCAAACTTCAAAACCAAGCCATGAGAGTTATAACAGGAGGTATGAAGTCAACGCCAATTGTAGAACTTGAAAAGATTACAAAACTGCAATCCATGACCGATAGAAGAGACTGCAGAGCCCAGCTGCAGTCACGAAACTCCGAAGACTGACTGACCATCCAATGCACCAGAGACTAAACAATTTGGGAAATGGGAAACTAAAGCGGAGAAACTTTGCAGAAATAGCCAAAGCAAAGATGCACGAAGATCTCATAAACGCACTAACAACACCAAAGCCCATCACTACTGTACGAAAACCTACCTGGAGGAAGGATATATTTCCAGAGGTGGTAGAAAATATACCAGGTATTGGAAACAAAAACAGCCAGACTGAAAAAGAAAGGAGAGATACTACCCTAAGCTTTATATCGAAAAACTACTCAAGCATGGACTGGGCCCATGCATACACCGACGGTTCTGTAACAAACACTACACAGAACGGAGGGGCAGGAGCATTCCTGAACCTACCAAATGGCAGAAAAATAACACTGTCATTCGCTACTGGTAAGTACACAAGCAATTTCAGAGCGGAGGCAGAGGCACTGAGGGCGGCAGTGGAAGAAATGGTGACACATAAAGAAAATGAAAGCCATACAGTCTTGCTTTCATATGCTCTGGCCGTAGTCACGGCGCTAAAAAGCCAGAAAAACACTGAGCTTAATGACTTAAGAGCAGTACTCTGTCAACTATGCCAGCAGTATACTAGTATCTGTTTGTGGTAGTCTTGCACCTTCTTTTGCCAGTCTGTCTGCCACTTCGTGGCCTTGGATGTTACAGTGGGATGGAACTAACTGTACCACTACTATTTTTGGTGCTGACTGCTGGCATAGTTGACAGAGTAAACAGGACTATATGGCTTTCATTTCTTTTGCATGTCACCATTTCTTCTACTGCAGCCCTCAATGCCTCTGCCTCCGCTCTGAAATTGCTTGGGTATTTTCCAGTTGCCACTGATAGTGTTGTTTTTCTACCATTTCGTAGGCTCAGGAATACCCCTGCCCCCCCCCCCCCCCCCGTTCTGTATTGTGTTTGTTATAGAGCCGTCGGTGTATGCATGGGTCCAGTCCATGCTTGGGTAGTTTTTCATTATGTACCTCAGGGTTATGTCTATTCTTTCTTTTTCAGTCTGGCTGTTCTTTTTTCCAATACCTGGTATATGTTCTACCACCTCTGGAAATATATGCTGCCTCCTGGTAGGTTTGCGTACAGTAGGGATGGGCTTTGGTGTTGTTAGTGCGTTCATAGGCTCTCCGTTCATCTTTGCTTTGGCTATTTCTGCAAAGTTTCTCCGCTTTAGTTTCCCATTTCCAAAATTATTTAGTCTCTTATGCATTGGATGGTCAGTCAGTCTTCTGAGTTTTTCTGCTTGCTGCTGGGCTGTGCAGTCTCTTTAGTCGGTCATGGATTGCAGATTTGTAATCTTTCCCAGTTCTGCAATTGGCGTTGACTTCATGCCTCCTGTTATAACTCTCATGGCTTGGTTTTGGAGTTTGCTAATTTTGTCAAAGTTCGTCTTTGCTGCTGTTGTCCATGCCGCAATGCCATACTCGAGAACTGGTCTCACTCTTCCAGTGTACAGTTTCTTTAGTATGCCTTCGTCTGCTCCCCAGCTTGTGCCAGCAAGTTTCCTCATGATTGCCATTCTTTCACTGGCTCTCATTCGGTTTCTCTCGATCTGACTTTTCCATGTCATACGCCGATCAAATGTGACTCCCAAGTAGTTTGGGTTGTCGTCTGGCCGCAGATATTAGCCGTTAAGACTTATTTTGGTGTTTTGTGGTTTGTTTGAAAGCGAGAATATCGTACATGTTGTTTTTTCCTCATTTATTTTGACCATCCATGAGTTCGTCCACTCCTCCAGCGATGTTAGGGCCTGCTGCATCCGATTACTTGCTATGGTGAGATTCTTTTCAGAGGTCTACATAGGCAGGTCGTCTGCAAACATGAAGCTGTGGACTCTTTTTGGTATATTCTCTGCGATGTTATTTATATACACCAGGAAGAGTGTGGAGGACAGTACTCTTCCTTGGGGTACTCCCTGCTCAAGTGTCACCTTTTTGCTCATCTGCTCTTGTACTTGAACTCTGGCTGTTCTATTTTTGAGGTAGTGGCTGATCCATCGGTACATTTTCCCACACACTTCACTTCTTCGTAGCTTGACTTTAAGTTCCTCTTTCCACACCTTGTCAAATGCCTTTTCTAGATCCACCCAAACCGCTGCTGTGTGTTTTTTCTCCTGGTAATCATCCTCTATTTCCTGTGCTATGAGAGGGATCTGATCCTCAGTGGATCTGTGCTGTCTAAAGCCTGCTTGCTGTGAAATTAGTATGTGTTTTCAGCACCATCAATACTTCAAGTGCACATGGCCAGATGTTCGAATTGGAAAAGCAAGGATAATATTCCTGTTACTAAATAATATATGGGAATCCAGGGAACTAATTGGGCACATGTCCCTGCTACAATGGATAAATCCCTGCTGGTCAGTCTTCTTGAACATTTTGGTAAGCACTGGCATACATCCTCTTTTGCTGTGTTTACCTGTACCTACACGGGGCGAAGAGTATCATCAGGGTCAGGTGAAATAAGTGGGGTAGTCCTGCAGGACATGTTCTGGTGTCTGCTTGAGTACCCCGCAATCGCATGTGGCAGTGTCTCAAAAACTATTTCTGTGGAGGAAGATCTTAAGTCTGCAATGTTCCGTTTTGACTCTGAAGATCGTATTCTGCGCATCT
>JAVGWX010000002.1:99293371-99360871 GCA_036924085.1 Ariolimax columbianus
CACATTACATCGCTATCCTATAGACGGGACACCAAGACCATCACATTACATCGCTATGCTATAGACGGGACACCAAGACCATTACATCACATCACATCTCTATGCTATAGACGGGACACCAAGACCATTACATCACATCACATCTCTATGCTATAGACGGGACACCAAGACTATCACATCTCTAGGCTTTAGATGGGACACCAAGACTATCACATCACATCACTATCCTATAGACGGGACACCAAGACCATCACATCACATCTCATCTCTATCCTATAGACGGGACACCAAGACCATCACATCTCATCTCTATCCTATAGACGGGACACCAAGACCATCACATCACATCACATCTCTATCCTATAGACGGGACACCAAGACCATCACATCACATCTCATCTCTATCCTATAGACGGGACACCAAGACCATAGTACAAGCTGAACAGTACAAGATCATGACAAAACATCAAATAAAGATCAGATTCTGAGATCCAGCCAGTAGAATCAACAATAGCTGAACAATTTCCTGGGTAACATGATCTCAGACACCGAAATTCAAAACATATGTTGAATGAAACCCTTATAGATCATAAAAAGCAGGCAAAAAAGCAAGTGGTAATTTTCACAGACCCTCCCAGTGATAATGGCGTTCAAGAACCAGCACACAAATGAACTCGGTGCTCTGGCAAACTCTCTAGAACGCCTGTCCCAGTGCTTCAAAAAAGCAGGGTCCAGTGGATTCCAGCCCGCTGTGACATTCCAGGCAACAAGGAGGCGGACAGACTCGCCAGAGAAGGAGGAATGCTGCAGCAGAGTGATACAGAAATCACATACAATGAGACTAAAGCATTAAGCAGGGCAACGTACAGTGCAAAATGGAAAAAAATACCACACTGGCCACATAGAAAACGATGCCTACCATCAACTCTCCAGGCCAGACCAGGTGATCATTCTCCGGCTGCACACAGGTCACAACAGACTTGGATGTCATCTGTACAACAAGTTCAAGATTGGCACTCCAGACATTTGTGCCTGCGGCACAGCCCCCATGAAGACAGAACATATTTTGCAGTTTTGTTCAATGGATATCGACAAAAGAAGTAGCATTTGGCAACAGACAGTGTCCTTCCACGAGACGCTGTATTAAAGCGTACAGAACCTTGAGTCGACTGCTGCCTTCGTTAGAGTCTGAAGATGAATGAGTACGAAGAAGAAGATCCTATCAAGACACGGCAAACCAAATGGTTTGGCCACATGACACGCCAAACACCAGATAGTATCCCTCAAAAAGCAATACTATAGAGATGAGATATAATGGATACAAAGCCAAGGATCGATCACGAAAAAGATAAATAGCAGAAATAACAGAAACTGTAAAGCTCCCTATGTACGAAGCACATTCTAAGGGCCCGGTCAAGAAACCTCTTCGTAACCTAAAGCCGAAAGGCACAATCAGGATAAAAAGCGAAAATAGCCAAAAGAGTCAGCGGAAGATTAACGAGAATTAGCTTTGTGCATTGGTAAAAAATGTAATCAAAACATATAAGACTGAATTATCAGACGCCACTAAAGAGGTAAATTCATTAACCTTTCCAACACCATGGAATCAACACGAAATTCTCCGCATAACATCATTCGCAACATCACCTGCCTCGCAGCAGCGTGCAACATGATCGAAAAACTATACCCGAGAGAATCATGGATGCAGGTATGTACTGACGGATCTACAGCCATCGCTGTGAAGAATGGTGAGGCAGGAATCCATTTTGTCTACACAAAGAAAATGAAACCACTAATTTATCAATTGGATAAATGTGTTGAAACTACTTGGCTGAAGTACGCACATTTATTATTGATGCAGAAATGATAAGCAACACAACACCGCAATGTCAGCATGTTGTATCCTTATAGATGCAATGTCAGTATGTTGTATTCCTTACAGACGCAATGTCAGCATGTTGTATCCTTATAGATGCAATGTCAGTATATTGTATTCCTTACATATGCAATGTCAGTATGTCGTATTCCTTACAGATGCAATGTCAGCATGTTGTATTCCTTTCAGATACAATGTCAGTATTTTGTATTCCTTACAGATGCAATGTCAGTATGTTGTATTCCCTACAGATACAATGTCAGCATGTTGTATTCCTTACAGATGCAATGTCAGCAGGTTGTATTCCTTAAAGATGCAATGTCAGCATGTTGCATTCCGTACAGATGCAATGTCAGTATGTTGTATTTCGTACAGATGCAATGTCAGTATGTTGTATTCAGTACAGATGCTATGTCCGCATGTTGTATTTCTTACAGATGCAATGTAAGCTCTGCAAGCTTCAGAATGATTAACTGCCAAAGCTTAAAAAAGCCTTAGGCAAACTAGAAGCCCCCAAAAAGGGTAGTGCTACAGTGGATACCATCACATTGTGGCATATCAGGAAATGAGACAGTAGACAGATTAGCAATGACGGGAGTAAGACGAAAACAAAAACAAAACAAAGAATCACTTTCCAAGAAAAGAAGACACGTAATGCAATCAGACCAAACGAGAGACAACTATCACTGTCTTGATCGAGCAGAGCATGTGATCCTGTTCCGCTTGAGAACGGGACATAGCAGAATGAATTGCCTCGCGGTTGACGTCTGACAGCGTACGAAGAAGAAGAAGAAGATTTGCCTCGCACAGGCTTAGATTGACTCTTTCAGCCATGTGTACGCGCAGACAAGCAGGAGAGACAGCTGAACAAATCCTGCATGACTGGCATATGCTAAGGCAGCTGACCTAATAATCCCGAGTGGTCTGCCGGGGTCTGTGCATGACAAGGACAGGAACAGCACCACTGCCCCACAGAGAGCATGTCGTAGGAGGCGACTAACTGTGTGACGTGGCATAACACCAGTCATGGTTAGCTGGTTTGTTAAGAGCAGAACAGACATCGCCTAACAGGCAGCGGGTCTACCTTGCTGAAGTGTTTGAGTCTATTAAGAGGGACTTGCATATCAGTTAACCACCCTCCGTAGTAGAGTAATAAGCTGCTCGAACCTAGCCCACCAAGCAGGAAATCCTCATCCTGGCTACATCCAGCTCACATTAGAGATGAGACCTGCACAGGGTATTATGCTCCTGTAGAAGTACAGGTCGACTATGACTAAGACTAAGACTAAGACTGAGACTAAGAGGTAAGACTGAGACTAAGACTGAGACTAAGACTGAGACTAAGACTAAGACTAAGACTAAGACTAAGACTGTGACTAAGACTGAGACTAAGACTGAGACTAAGGCTGTGACTAAGACTGAGACTAAGACTGTGACTAAGACTGAAACTAAGACTGTGACTAAGACTGAGACTAAGACTAAGACTAAGACTGTGACTAAGACTGAGACTAAGACTGAGACTGAAACTGAGACTAAGACTGAGACTGAGACTGAGACTGAGACTGTGACTGAGACTGAGACTGAGACTAAGACTGAGACTAAGACTAAGACTAAGACTGTGACTAAGACTGAGACTAAGACTGAGACTGAAACTGAGACTAAGACTGAGACTAAGACTGAGACTAAGACTGTGACTAAGACTGAGACTAAGACTGTGACTAAGACTGAGACTAAGACTGTGACTAAGACTGAGACTAAGACTGAGACTGAAACTGAGACTAAGACTGAGACTAAGACTGAGACTAAGACTGTGACTAAGACTGAGACTAAGACTGAGACTAAGACTGAGACTAAGACTGAGACTAAGACTAAGACTGAGACTAAGAAGTAAGACTGAGACTAAGACTGAGACTAAGACTGAGACTGAGACTAAGACTGAGACTGAGACTAAGACTGAGACTGAGACTAAGACTGAGACTGAGACTAAGACTGAGACTGAGACTAAGACTGAAACTAAGACTGAGACTAAGACTGAGACTAAGACTGAGACTGAGACTAAGACTGGGACTAAGACTGAGACTAAGACTGTGACTAAGACTGAGACTAAGACTGAGACTAAGACTGTGACTAAGACTGAGACTAAGACTGTGACTAAGACTGAAACTAAGACTGTGACTAAGACTGAGACTAAGACTAAGACTAAGACTGTGACTAAGACTGAGACTAAGACTGAGACTGAAACTGAGACTAAGACTGAGACTAAGACTGAGACTAAGACTGAAACTGAGACTAAGACTGAGACTGAGACTAAGACTGAGACTGAGACTAAGACTGAGACTGAGACTAAGACTGAGACTGAGACTAAGACTGAAACTAAGACTGAGACTAAGACTGAGACTAAGACTGAGACTGAGACTAAGACTGGGACTAAGACTGAGACTAAGACTGTGACTAAGACTGAGACCAAGACTAAGACTAAGACTAAGACTGTGACTAAGACTGAGACCAAGACTAAGACTGGGACTAAGGCTGAGACTAAGAAGTAAGACTCAGACTAAGACTGAGACTAAGACTAAGATTGAGACCAAGACTAAGACTAAGACTAAGACTCAGACTAAGACTGTGACTAAGACTGAAACTAAGACTGAGACTGAAACTGAGACTAAGACTGAGACTAAGACTGAAACTAAGACTGTGACTAAGACTGAGACTAAGACTAAGACTAAGACTGTGACTAAGACTGAGACTAAGACTGAGACTGAAACTGAGACTAAGAAGTAAGACTAAGACCAAGACTAAGACAGAGACTAAGACTAAGACTGACCTAATGAGACTAACTTTCAAAGCCCTTTGAATGCCATGAAGAACTCCCCTTTACACCAACCTTTATCTACACACTGGACTTCACACGTAGACATCATTTTTTAACGAACTAGAGACAAAGGAAGAAGAAGAGAAAGAATGGAAAACAAAAATATTACATCATCATCATCATCAGGTGCCCTGCCGGTTAGTGTTGGCGATCGTGGACCTCCATCCATTTCTATCACGTGTGTCGTTTACCAACTCTGTTCTTGATTGTCGCCCATGCCCTCCTCTCAGGCTGTCCAGCATTATTCTCTCACGGCCTCCCTCTGTCTCTCTTTCCCTCCATCTTTGCTTTTCTCATAACATGCCAAAAAAAAAAAGATGACTGCCTTGTTCCGATCCTTCTTGTTTGTGCCTCCTCGAGTAATGTATCATTAGTCTTCTTTGTGTTTGTACCTCCTCGAGTACTGTATCATTAGTCTTCTTCGTGTTTGTACCTCCTCCAGTACTGTATAATTAGTCTTCTTCGTGTTTGTACCTCCTCGAGTTCTGTATCATTAGTCTTCTTTGCAGTCCATAGGATCTGCAGCATTCTTCTTTAAAACCACATCTACGTTGCTTCCAAAGATATGTGCGCTTGCTTGCTGATTGTCCACGATTCACTGCCATATGTCAGTACTGATGCCACATAGCACCCAAGAACTCTTATTCTCAGTTCCAGCAACGAGGTTTTGTTGCAGAAACTATTAGAGTTCTTTTATAAAACGTTTATTAAGCCATATATATATATATATATATATATATATATATATATATATATGTATGTATACCATTTGTTTAATAATTAAATTGTTTGTATGCATGTAAATCTGTCATTACCTCAATGATTGTCATTGCCACCCCATTTGAGTCATTTGTTATTGTTTTCCACCCCTGCGCTAGACGGTTTAGACTTTTTCTTGTTACGAACTGACACTTAATTGTCAATGCTTATATTATTGTTTGAGCAGCGCATGAGCTGCAGTGGTCAGCGACCCATAGCTGACTGCTGGCATTTGGGCCAGCGAACCATAGCTGCCAAGACCCTTCTACACCTCCACGCGGTGATCCTGGATAACAGGATGCAGCATGGCAGACTGACTAAGGAAAAGGGATCGAAGAGGAAATGCTAACTTGGTACTCACAAAATGCTTGCTGAAGTCGGATGTGTTGGACCGAAAGGTACAAATATCGCAGTCAAACTGTTAACTACGACACAACGCATTCCGTTCTCTGTTTCAGGGTTTGGCAGTGGGAGATTGAGAACGAACGAAGCCAAACCAAGCCATTTTATTGTTTGATTTTCTGTTCTAGCAAAGAGACACAGACGGGCAGATCAACAATCGAGAGAATCAGTAGGTGAGAGAATGAGACGGAGAGAAAGAGAAAGAGAGAGAGAGAGAGAGATAGAGAGAGAGAGAGAGAGAGAGAAAAGTAACTATGAGTCAGGGAGAGAGACACAGGCTAGTAGAAATGCAGATATAATGAAAGGGACGGACGAAGCGTTAGAAAGTCAATGAGTAATTGAGAGACATAAAACTACAAATAAATAGTTGGAGAGAAGGAGATAGAGAGAGAGAGAGAGAGAGAGAGGCGGGGGCGGCACTAAGAAACAGCGTGTCAGAAAGCGAGAGACAGCGAGAGATAGCGTGTCAGAAAGCGAGAGACAGCGTGTCAGAAAGCGAGAGACAGCTTGAGACAGCGTGTCAGAAAGCGAAAGACAGCGAGAGACAGCGTGTCAGAAAGCGAGAGACAGCGTGTCAGAAAGCGAGAGACAGCTTGTCAGAAAGCGAGAGACAGCGTGATACAGATAGACATAAATATCAGAGAGCAAACACACATACATAATAAAAGGGAGGAAAGAGTAGACAGAAAGAGGAGACAGAGACATATATAGACAGAAAGAGAGTAAGAGAGACAGGTGGAAGCCGGAGGCAGATGGACACAGAAAGAAGGTTTTACGTAATATACAGAATGGGGTAATGTTGGGTAGACACAGAGAGAACCATGAAGCCACAAAGAAAATAAATCAACGTATAAGAGAGAGAGAGAGAGAGAGAGAGAAAGGGAGGGAGAGAGAGAGATAGAGATATATATATATATATATATATATATATAGAGAGAGAGAGAAAGTTATATAAACTCATGAAAATGTTTGGAATGTGCCATACCTAGTTTAAATGCAGGATACGTTTCGAGCGACATGTACCAACGAACCTTCTGTCTTGCCTGTAATATACATCCCAAGGGCAGATAAATAGTAAAGTGTCAAGATGCATCATGGTTGGACAATATCAATTACTGTGTGAAGGCCTTTGTGTGGTGGGCAGTCCTGTCGTCCAAGCAAACTGTTACGACTAATAATATTGTTCCATGAAGACATGAAAGGAAGTCCAATTTTATGGTAGCATATTACAATTATTTGGTATTCGAAGTGGGGGACTGTGTTCTGGCCCGACACTGTTCGGAATCTTTTTTTGCTCTGTTACCGAAGCATGCATTTGGTAACACAAATGAAGGAATCTGCATGTACACTAGATCGGATGGTCGGCTGTTTAACCTTGCAAGACTCAAGGCTAAATCGAAGATCAGAGAGATCATGACCAGGGACTTGCTTTCCGCTGATGACACTGCACCTGCCACTCACAGTCAGCAGGAACTTCAGAGGCTGATAGATCGCTTCTCCCAGGCTTGAACAGAATTTGATCTCACATTACGTTTCACCAAAACAAATGTGCTGGCACAGGAAGTAGATGCCACACCAAGTCTTAGCATCGACAATTATGAACTGGTAACTGTGCACCAATTCACATACCTGGGATCCCTAATCAAATACAAACTCTCTCTAGACCCAGAACAACAAACAAATGCAGAGGTGGGCTCTCACACTGGCCTCTAAAAAATTTACACTCTTCATAGGCAGCGAAGATATTGATGACGTGGTCATGAGTCGCATTCCCAAAGGTATTCCCTATGGACAGTTGGCGGATGACAAAAGAATGGCCAACTGACCACATTTGAGGTTCAAAGATGTGTGTAAGTCTGATATTTAGACCTTGGACATGAGTCTGACAATCTGGGAAGACGAAGCGGCATACCGTTCCAAGTAACGATTTAACCTGAACGGCCACCTCACGTTTGGCGAAGAGAATCTCTTACAACACAGAGAAGTGAAAAGACAATGTGAAGGAAAATAAGAGAAGCAAAATCAAATATTTTTTATTTACCACCCCAAGCCATATCATTATATAGTCAGTCATGACTGAAAGGGGCTAATATATTAGTCAGCTGTCAGTCATGACTGAAAGGGACTACTATATTAGTCATATAGTCAGTCGTGACTGAAAGGGGCTACTATATTAGTCATATAGAGAATAAATTGTTAAAGATTTGTTTTCTCAAAAGGGTCCTCTCAAAAAACAAACGAAAAAATGAAACAATGCTGACTGCCTTTGAAGAGACAAACTACTACCATGAAAACATCTTTATCACCATGGAGATCACAGGAATGAAAAAGAAAGATCACCAGTCCACCAGTCTGCCCACCTAAACACCTTAGCTCAGGTGGTGATTGAAGAAAAAGGCTGCTCTAAGGTCTGGACTCACATATTTACAGATGCATTCGCAGAGGGTGCAATCAAGAGCGACGACGGAGACATCGTTATAAGGAACAACAATGGGGGGTACCCCATAATGCTTTCCCTACTGGAAATATCCCTTTAATTTTTAGGGCAGCCCAAGCAGCTCATACAGGCAATAAGAATGTTTACTGGCTCCGGCTAACACTCACCAACTAAGATTGTATTCTTTACCGATGGCAGATTACTACTAGAATCAATTCAAAACACCGGAGACGAGCAAATATTGCAGAAGATCAGATCTGAGCTCAATAAAATCAAAAGAACTTCAGCAGTTGCTACTCATTGGTTAGATTCTCATTGTGTAATTGCAATAAACGAGAGAGCTGATGCCCTATTCAAAGCAGGTGGCAGGATGGAGCAATTTGTCCACACAGTGTCTTATAGAGGAGCAAAAACCACCACCTTCAGTCAGTACATCTCAGAATGGAAGATAGACATACAGGTAAGCAATGAACCTAGCCAAATCCACCAGCTCCACAGACACCAACAAAGCACCATCTTTTGGCTGAGAACAGGCCACTGCAGACTTTTGGACCACATATACCGGCTCAATATATGACACACAAGTGAGTGCACAGGCGGAAGATGAGTCCTGAAAACATCCTACTGGACTGTTCAACATGCAGATGCCAGACCTAATCAGAACGAGCATGCTGACGCAGAAGAAGGGGAACGGCCACCCGGATCTGAAGAGGACTGTGGACTTCTTCATAGCGACAGTACTATCGATCTAGCAAAGACCTGAACGCAGAAGAAGAAGAAGAAGAAGTGTGTTTACGAACCCGTAAGTCTCAAATGACCCTAGTCTCAATGGCGGTGACATGCAATGCCTTGTCATAGCGGAGACGGACATTAAACTATTAAGCCCCATGTGCACAGTGTACACGTCCATGAACCATTGAGAGTTGCAAGTCGAATAGAGCATTCTGTTAACAATTGTCGGGACAAAAAATATTATATTTCTACCCAATTCGCAACATATCTTCCCCTCGGGTCTAGAAAGCCACATAAATGAAAATTAAATTTAAAAAAAAGAACGTGACACGGATAACTTTCGACTACCTGGCAGCAGGCAAACACCTGCATGTTTGAATATCAGAATTCCAAGTATTACCAAAAGATTATACGTCTTCTTCGGCGTTTGCTTTAAAATATTCACATATACATCTCTCATAAACGCGAAGCAGAGTCTCTCATATCCTGGCTACGAGGACCATCAAAGTATATATGTGTGATAGGGTTGCTTAAGACTGGGCTAGAGTGTTACAGCATAACACTAGACGACAAGACGTTCGTTAAACATAAAACCAGATGTTTATTTATTACAAAAAGAGTAATTGTTACACATTGCTAAAAAATACCTAACCTAATTTACTAAACAAATATGAATCTTGCTAACTCAGGGAATATTTGTATGAACTAGATGGAATCTATGAAACTTTACAACCCAGTTCTGTAATCTAATGGAATATACACATGAAACGCTGTACAAATCTCGCCCTATCTACTTAAATGCTCTTTTGTTTGGAATCTCGTGTGCCCGACTTGGCAGTTGGTGCTGATGATCATTAGTGGTCGCTGGTTCTCCATCGTGTAATGATTGCTTGTCACGATGTTCGTGCGTGTGCTTCCTGAGAAGTCTTCTGATGTGTCTGCCTTTACATCTGCATTCTTTCTTTCTCTCTTATCTTTTGTTCCAACAGATCTGGGCGTTCACCGTGGAAACTAAAGATATATTCTCTTTGCCATTGTATGCGAACATTATCTCTTATCTTTCATCGCCACAGATCAGAGCGTTTACTGTGGAGACCATACATTTGTTATCTATTCGATCATAAAAGGGCCAACATTTCACTCCAAAAGGTACACAAGCAATGACCCTAGAGTTTAGCGAGCCAGCCTTTTAGTTATGCTCTCGAAATCAAATTCCCCCAAATCTACTTTGCTCTATCTTTTATGAACACTCTTTCGCCTTCTCAACTACTATGCTCGCCCAGAGCCGACCAGACATCATTCAATCATCTCTGGCTCCTCCCCCTGTGAAACCCTAACGGTAACTCTGTCATTCTCTCCTCTCAATCAACGAAAAGGCGTCCACTAGTAATCACTTTGCCTCTCGTTTTCCCGAATCACGGCGACTTTGACAATGAACGTGTTTTAATCCTAGTTTTATTCAATTTCGTGAGAATAAACTGTTGGTTCTGCCTCTATGCTTTTCCTGGTCGGTGGTCCTGTTATATACTCTCTGATACATAACACTGCTACACACAGTTTTGTATCATCCGAGAAATTTGCAATCCTGGATCTGGTATCATTGTCCAAAATGTTTATACATACCAAGAAGACAATTGGTCCAAAAACCGAGCACTGTGGCACTCCACTTTTTACTTCACACCACTCAGTGTACTCCTTATTTATGCCCACTCTCTTTCTTCTTCCCCTTAACAAATTGTCAATCCATCTGGCAACTACACCATCCATCTCCTCGCAGTTTATCCCTCTTCTTTGTCTTCATATGTATTCTTCTTCTTCTTCCTCCTTTCATGTTTCTTCTTCTTCTTCTTCTTCTTCTTCTTCTTCTTCTTCTTCTTTTTCATATTTTTCTTCATTAAACTGATGCCATGATTCTAGCCCCGCAAGGTTTATGCGTTTCAGGTCATCCCCGGTCTCTCAACGTTTTCTAAGCATGGTCGCTCTCCCAGCACAGAGTGGCTCTATTTTGTCAGTACAAGTAGGCCAGCCATACAGAATATGTTCTGGTGTTTGCTTGGGTGCCCCATAATCGCATATGGCAGTCTCTCTGATGCCCATTCTGTAGAGACGTGCTTCGAGTCTGCAATGTCCCGTTCTGAGTCTGATGATCTTTGTCCGCCCGTCTCTGCCAAGTTTGTCTATGCTCTCATTTTCTAGTTTGTATTCTTTGTGCTAGTTTATCCCTCAAATAACCACATCTGTTTCTCTAATGTTGCTGAATATTGAGAGTTTTCTAAAAAAAAGTATTGTTAAATCTCTTGATCAGCGCAGGGTCCGACATTCAACTTGCGCCGATTCGTGGCTTGCCTTTGCGTCTGGTGTGATGGAACTTCTTTGACTGCAATTTTATTTTACAGCGAACCAAATAATTATCGGTGTCACAGTCTTCACTGTGGCAAGAGCCGTCGAAGATGGATGTGTCGGACCGAAAGGTGCAAATATCGCAATAAACTACCGACATAACGCATTCCGTCTTCGGACTACTTCCTACTTGCGAAGCCCTGTTCATGGCTCGGTAGAGGGAGACTGAGAACGAACGCAGAAGATGATGATGAACTATGGTAAGAGCTTACCAGAAGCACATACTTAAGGAGAGATCTTCTCATAAGAATTAGATCCAGCTCATACAAGTACTTTGATCGTGGGTGCATCCTTGATACGATATATTGGGGGTTTGATCTGGATGTAGGAGGTGGTCAGACAGAGTTCATGATAGGACACAGAGCTCTAACAGCAGCTGGCTATTTTAATTAGTTTTGCCAACTCCAAACGTGCCACGACATGAAGACAACGAGTCGTAATCAGAGTTCACTATAGCAATGAAATCACGCAGTAGAACACGCTGTTCTTGACTATGTATACTTCTAATGATTGCTGAAAAATCATCAAACACCGTGTTAGCATTCCCTCTTCGATCCCTTCTCCTTAGCCAGTCTGCCCTGGTGCAGCCTGTTATCCAGGATCACCGCGTTTAGGTGTAGAAGGGTTTTGGCAGCTTTTGTTCGTTGGCCCTGACCATAGCTGACTGCTTGCGTCAGGGCCAGCGAACCAGAGCTGCCAAGGCCCTTCTACACCTCAACGCGGTGATCCTGGATAACTGGTTGCAGTAGGGCAGACTGGCTAAGGAGAAGGGATCGAAGAGGGAATGCTTGGAATGCATTGCCAGGGGAGGTAGTGGAGGCAGGGACAGTTAATGCATTTAAGAATAAACTGGATGCGCATAAGTTTTAGAGCAAGGTGATGTAAATGAAACTGGTTGTATACAGACTCTGCAGGGTCTTCTAAACCAGTATAAAGACGTTAAGTTAACGAACGTCAAGGTCGTTTATTAAAACAAGTGGGCACCGCCTTTTTAAAATACGTTTTCCATGTTATCCCAATCTAGTCACCCCACCCCCCTCCCAACCTTACTTAGGGGCGTTTGGAAGCTAGCACGCCACCCCACTCCCACTTAGGGGCGTTTGGAAGCTAGCATGCCACCCCACTCCCACTTAGGGGCGTTTGGAAGCTAGCATGCCACCCCAATCCCGCTTAGGGGCGTTTGGAAGCTAGCATGCCACCCCAATCCCACTTAGGGACGTTTGGAAGCTAGCATGCCACCCCACTCCCACTTAGGGGAGCTTGGAAGCTAGCATGCCACCCCCCTCCCACTCCCACTTAGGGGAGCTTGGAAGCTAGCATGCCACCCCCCTCACAACCTTACTTAGGGGAGCTTGGAAGCTAGCATGCCACCCCACTCCCACTTAGGGGAGCTTGGAAGCTAGCATGCCACCCCCCTCCCAACCTTACTTAGGGGAGCTTGGAAGCTAGCATGCCACCCCACTCCCACTTAGGGGAGCTTGGAAGCTAGCATGCCACCCCCCTCCCAACCTTACTTAGGGGAGCTTGGAAGCTAGCATGCCACCCCACTCCCACTTAGGGGAGCTTGGAAGCTAGCATGCCACCCCCCTCCCAACCTTACTTAGGGGAGCTTGGAAGCTAGCATGCCACCCCACTCCCAACCTTACTTAGGGGAGCTTGGAAGCTAGTATGCCACCCCACTCCCACTTAGGGGAGCTTGGAAGCTAGCATGCCACCCCCCTCCCAACCTTACTTAGGGGAGCTTGGAAGCTAGCATGCCACCCCACTCCTAACCTTACTTAGGGGAGCTTGGAAGCTAGCATGCCACCCCACTCCCACTTAGGGGAGCTTGGAAGCTAGCATGCCACCCCCCTCCCAACCTTACTTAGGGGAGCTTGGAAGCTAGCATGCCACCCCACTCCCACTTAGGGGAGCTTGGAAGCTAGCATGCCACCCCACTCCCACTTAGGGGAGCTTTAAGCTAGCATGCCACCCCACTCCCACTTAGGGGAGCTTGGAAGCTAGCATGCCACTCCACTCCCACTTAGGGGAGCTTGGAAGCTAGCATGCCACCCCCCTCCCAACCTTACTTAGGGGAGCTTGGAAGCTAGCATGCCACTCCACTCCCACTTAGGGGAGCTTGGAAGCTAGCATGCCACCCCCCTCCCAACCTTACTTAGGGGAGCTTGGAAGCTAGCATGCCACCCCACTCCCACTTAGGGGAGCTTGGAAGCTAGCATGCCACCCCACTCCCACTTAGGGGAGCTTTAAGCTAGCATGCCACCCCACTCCCACTTAGGGGAGCTTGGAAGCTAGCATGCCACCCAACTCCCACTTAGGGGAGCTTTAAGCTAGCATGCCACCCCACTCCCACTTAGGGGAGCTTGGAAGCTAGCATGCCACCCCACTCCCACTTAGGGGAGCTTTAAGCTAGCATGCCACCCCACTCCCACTTAGGGGAGCTTGGAAGCTAGCATCCCACCCCACTCCCACTTAGGGGAGCTTGGAAGCTAGCATGCCACCCCACTCCCACTTAGGGGCGTTTGGAAGCTAGCATGCCACCCCACTCCCACTTAGGGGCGTTTGGAAGCTAGCACGCCACCCCACTCCCACTTAAGGGCGTTTGGAAGCTAGCATGCCACCCCACTCCCACTTAGGGGCGTTTGGAAGCTAGCATGCCACCCCACTCCCAACCTTACTTAGGGGCGTTTGGAAGCTAGCACGCCACCCCACTCCCACTTAGGGGCGTTTGGAAGCTAGCACGCCACCCCACTCCCAACCTTACTTAGGGGAGCTTGGAAGCTAGCATGCCACCCCACTCCCACTTAGGGGAGCTTGGAAGCTAGCATGCCACCTCACTCCCAACCTTACTTAGGGGAGCTTGGAAGCTAGCACGCAAACCCCACTCCCACTTAGGGGCGTTTGGAAGCTAGCATGCCACCCCACTCCCACTTAGGGGTGTTTGGAAGCTAGCGTGCCACCCCACTCCCACTTAGGGGCGTTTGGAAGCTAGCGTGCCATCAATTCCATTCTCGTGGCTAGCGCGTCACATGGGTAATATATTCACACAAGTTAGTGAAGTGTTAAGGCGTCTAACTGATATCCACTCATACCGCATCCCTTCCGTCTGGGGACATACCTGAGTACAGCATGGCCACGATAACTACAGTGATTAAATGGGATCTCAGGTACTGAAGTCAGAAATGATTATCTGACGGAGCCACTTCTGATGATCGGTGCACCCTCTGTTGAAATGCTTTTAATAGTTTATGTTAATAATATTATTGACGCCGTTCAAAAACAGAGACAATAGAGTTCTCGAGAGAAGAGAAGTGACATTATATTATACTGGGTGAACAGTCCCTGGAACATGTCAAACTGTTCAACTGCGCTGGGGTAGGTGTGAAACGAAAAACGAGGGATGGTAGAAAATTATTGCACTTTAGTATGTGGGAAGGTAGAAAATTATTGCACTTTAGTATGTGGGAAGGTAGAAAATTGTTGCACTTTAGTATGTGGGAAGGTAGAAAATTGTTGCACTTTAGTATGTGGGAAGGTAGAAAATTATTGCATTTTAGTATGTGGGAAGGTAGAAAATTATTGCACTTTAGTATGTGGGAAGGTAGAAAATTGTTGCACTTTAGTATGTGGGAAGGTAGAAAATTGTTGCACTTTAGTATGAAGGGATGAAGACACTTGGAAATTGGTGTGAACTTGAGCCCTTCTCTGCGTATTCACCCTACAAGGCGATACACCTCTTCCTTCTAACCTCCGCCTTCCTGATATCCAGATTATAGAACGTCTCCATCTGGTCCTGGAACCATGTCTCCAATTCAGTAATCGAGGAGCGATTACGTGCGTAAGACAGAAGACTCTACACTTCAGAGTAGAAGAGGAGCGACTAAGTTAATAAGGTAGAATACTTTATACCCCAGGGTACATGAGGAGCTAGTAAGTAAGGTAGAAGACTCTATACCACAGGGTGCAAGAGCAGCGACCAGCTAAGTAAAGTAGAAGAGTCTACACTTCAGAGTAGAAGAGGAGCGCCTAAGTAAGTAAGTACTGAAAGAAGTGACACCCATGTACGAAAGAATAAGCCAACTGAAACCTGCAGAGCATGTCAGAAAAAGCAAAAGGCCGCAAAAGACCTTTATTTGTGCGGCTGGCAACCTCATCATGTAAAAACAATGGCTACAAAAGTCCATAACTGCAAAAAACACATTTAGATTTTTAGACAAGCTTCCTGTATGCGGGGGGAGAGGTGCAGGGAGTGGTGGCGAAGAGGTGAGGGTGGGGTGGGGGCATGAGGGGGTGATGGGGTGGGGGTATTGATTGGGGGTGGGGTGGGGGCAAGAAATAAACTTCAGTTGTCGTCTTATGCTTTGTCTGGAGCGTCAAAGAGACAAGAGGATGAAAAGATAATTAAATCATGTTTCTATTTATGGAAGTAATGACGTTGGTGGAGTGCTTCGTATACGTGTTGCAACTAATGATAGACAGAACATTTTAAGAAATAGACCGGGAGAATCAAGAAAGAGAGAGAGAGCGAGAGAGAGAGAGAGTGAAAGAGAGAGTGGGGGAGAGAGGAACTGACGATAGACAGACAGAAGTGATGAACAGGCAGCAGTGAAAACAGGCAATTTGTAATTCAGTGAGAAAGGATGGACGGACAGCAGTGAAAACAAGCAATTTGTAATTCAGTGAGAATAGATGGACGGATACCAGTGACAACAGGCAATTTGTAATTCAGTGAGAAGGGATGTACGACAGCAGTGAAAACAGACAATTTGTAATTCAGAAAGAGGTGATGTCACAGTCCCCTCCTAGGTTACTTCTCATTCACCTCCAATGTTACGACCAATTCCCTTTGAATGTTATATTTCATTCACCTCCAATGTTACGACTAATTCCCTTCGAATGTTATATTTCATTCACCTTCAATGTTACGACTCATTCACCTCCAATGGTACGTCTCAGTCGCCTCCAATGTTACATCTCCTTCACCTCAAATGTTACGTCTCAGGCACCTCCAATGTTACGTCTCCGTCACCTCCTAGATGACGTCTCAGTCACCTCCTCGGTTACGCACAGTCACCTCCAACCTAGTCACACCCTCGGTTACGCACAGTCACTCCCAACTCTGTCACACCCTGGGTTACGCAGAAGGGGAATATGAAATATCTTGTAAATATTGTTTATTGCCATTTCTGAGGTTCAACCGATAGAAAAAATAACCAAATATATATATATAAGGCAAAGGAATAATGGTACAGGCTTATATGCACCGCAAAGTGTGCAGGCTAAGTTTTAATTTTCCTATGATAGACGCACACTCACAAAATGGCTTACGACATTAATGAAGTTAGGGTGAGGAGGGGATGATTGAGGGGCGTGGGGTGGTTTGAACCAAATTCCCCTTGTTCAATAAAGCCGGTATACCTGTTGTTCAGCCACCCACTACTTGAAGGTATGAAGACCTAGAAAAGTAAATCTTCCCCCGCACGTTTTATCAAATCTGCGCACGTCCGCCGTCCTGCCGAGTACACTGGAAGGCAAATTTCCCTTGACATCTCTGACAACAATAAATCAGAGAAAGGTACTACTAGTTACAAGGCACATCGAGTGGTTCTCAAACTATGCAGCAAGGTGCACTGGTACCGGGTGGTTGGATTTCATGTGTGGATAGAAGAATAAAAACGAGAAAGGATTTGTCTTCGTTTCGGGATTCATCAAGAAAAGGACGATTCGACTTTGGGTCGTAGTTTAAAGCGAGGCTGCGGTATCTGCACCGTTCGGTACGATACATCTGACTCCAGCGGTCTTTTTTTTGGTATCGGGATTGCTTTCCCATTGTGATCCATATTCTCTAAGCCATTGTTCATTAGAACAGCCTGTTTGCAAGGTCGCCGCAGGGAGGCGAAATATGGTCTTTGTCATCTGTGTTTCGCTTTCTCTGATGCAAGGTATGTCCATTTCAAATGTGTATTGAATTGCAGTCATTGGTTTACAAGTTATAAGGAAAAACAGGGGCCGGTAGCGAGTAGGACACTCTGTAGTAACAGAGTGCTTCTTTCTTGATGACGCTTTTATGCTTGTATGAGTCGTGTTCAAATGAAAACGGACCAAACTGCAACAAGTGAATATATGTACGATGTGCATGATGAAGTCACTTCTGGTGTAAACAGCACATACCAACCTTCAAGTTTGCAAAATTGCATTATCCTCCGACTTATAGTTTCCTCAGCAGACCGTTGAAAACATGGCGGGTGTGATACTGAATCCGTCTAGAGATGATCAGCAAGCGGTAATTCGGTTTCTAACAGTTGAAGGATGTCGACCAGTTGACATTCATCACAGAATGCAGGCAGTGTATGGGGACAAAAGTGTGTCGAAGACAACGGTGACAAACTGGACAACGATTTTTAAGGAAGGACGTGAGTTAACGCAACAATATACGGAAGTTCTTTCGTTAACTCACGTCCTTCTTTAAGCAAACTTGACGATTGGTATGAGCTGTTTATACCAGACTTGACGTCATCATGCGCATCATACGTATGTTCACTTGGTGCATTTAGATCCTGTTTGGGATCAAGATGCTGAGCAGCGCATGAGCTGCAGTGACCCATAGCTGACTGCTAGCGTCAGGGCCAGCGAACCATAGCTGCCAAGACCCTTCTACACCACCACGCGGTGATCCTGGATAACAGGCTGCATCAGAGCAGACTGACTAAGGAGAAGGGATCGTAGAGAGAATGCTAAACCGGTACTCAAAAAATGCTTGCTGAAGTCGGATGTGTTGGACCGAAAGGTGCAAATTTCGCAGCTAAACTGTAAACTACGACACAACGCATTCCGTTCTCTGGACTACATTCTGCTACTTAAGCCCTTTCAGGGGTTGGTAGTGGGAGATTGAGAACGAACGAAGAAGAAGAAGAAGACGATCCTGTTTCATTTGAACACGCCTGGTATTTTACCTTTCAGCATGCCCTAGGATGAAATCAGGTGGGGCAAGGTTCGGCGACGTTGGTGGTTAAATTCCCGTAGAAATGACACGATCTTCAAAGAAGGAAGCAATGTGAGATGGGACATTTGACATCATCCTCATGAAATTAGCCAGTAAGGCTTTCCTTATCCTCCAACTAGTTCACAGTGTGCTAATGTCACATTTTTATTGAATTACATGTTTTGGTTAACAGGTTATAAGGGAAACCCAGGAGCCGGCAGCGAGTGGGACACATTGTATAAAGGTTGTTGTTTTCAAAACATCTACAGACCCCCGTCACTAGCCCCGGACTACCGGCCCCTGGTTTCCCCTTATAACTCTTTAACCAATGCACGTAATCCAGTACAATTTGACAGGGACATACTGTGAACCAGTTGTTTGACGAGTAGCTACGTACTGGCTATTTTCAGCAAGACGGAGCCACATGCAACACCTTAAACGTCAGCATTGCTTCCTTCTTTTAAGTTCGTGCCATTTCTTATGGACTTTGTTCACCAAGGTCGCCTGACCTTACTTCTTCTGATCTCTTCCTATTGGACATGCTGGAAGGGAAAGTCTCTCTCCAGACGCTAAGCAACCTCATTCAACTAGACCAAAACAAAACAACACTCGAGCGAAACGGATTCTGTAACTCCTGATGGGGTGGTGAATACCTTCCGTTAGACCGAGAGGCGTGAGCAGGCATGCCTTGATGCTAATGATGACCACTTGCAAGATTTAATATGGCTTGGCTTGACATCGTTCGTTCTCAATCTCCCGCTATCAAACCCTAAAAGGGCGTAAGTAGCAGAATGTAGTTCAGAGAATGGAATGCTTATGTCGTAGTTTACAGCTTGACTGCGATATTTGCACCATTCAGTCCAACACAACCGACTTCAGCAGGCATTTTTTGAGTACCGGGTTAGCATTTCCTCTTCGATCCCTTCTCCTTAGCCAGTTTACTCTGTTGAAACCTGTTATCCAGGATCATCGCATGGAGGTGTAGAAGGGTCTTGTCAGCTCTGGTTCGCTGGCCCTGAAGCTAGCAGTCAGATATGGGTCACTGACCCTGACGCTAGTAGTCAGCTATGGGTCACTGACCCTGACACTAGCAGTCAGCTATGGGTCACTGACCCTGACACTAGCAGTCAGCTATGAGTCACTGACCCTGACGCTAGCAGCCAGCTATGGATCGCTGACCGCTGCAGCTCATGCGCTGCTCAACATCTTGATCCCAGATATGTTTCTCACACACTAAGGTATATCCATTTCAAATGTGTGTTGAATTAAGTTCATTGATTTAAAAGTTATAAGTGAAAACAAGGGGACGATAGCGAGTGGGGCACTTTGAAGTAACAGAGTGCTTCATTTTTGATGACGTTATTTTGCTTGTAAGTTTCAGTGGCTCTTCTTACAACTCCGGGGTGTACTGAAGAAGGTAGAACTGAGTCTTTTTCGTTGTATTGTTTACATCTATTCATAAAGTTAATCAAGAAATGAATCACAGTGATGGCTGCTGTAACACGGTCTATTTGTGGGTGTGAGATTGGGGGGGGGGGGGGGGTGTCTTGATAAGTATGTTGCCCCTGATCAGGACCAATACCGTCCTAATTCGTGGTACACCTGGCAGCTGCATAGGCGCCTCACCAGGGGACCCCTAGAACAACGGGGCGCCCAGTCAGCTGCCAAATGTGCCACGAATTAGGTCGGTATTGGCCATGCTCATAAAGAATAGGGTCACTGGCACCATCCACGGCTGTCGTAGAAGGCGACTAAAAATGGTAGTGTGTGTTACTACAGGTAACCTTGCCCTATTAAAAAGCAACAACATTGCTGTTATAATCAGCAGATAAAACAATTGGTAACGGCTCAGTGATAGTACCAGGGCAAAAAACAAAACCATAACTGCGTTTTATGTATGTTTGTATGAGTTGTTAGCTTTCAGTGCCGCTGCAGCTTCGATATATTTGTTATTATGTTATAATCAATCACTGGTAAAGCTCGGATACAGACTTCCTTCATGTGCAGGGACCAACCAGCACCTTCACAATGAGCAAAATGGTGAATTAATGATGAATAATATACACTCTCTGCATCCAATTACTACATTTGATTCAAGGTCGTTTCAAACCCAGATGCAAATGAAAGTAATAAAATATATTCTGACAAAAACCACGGAGAACCAATTAAGGACAATACATGCCTCGCTAGAGGTCGTATCGTGAGTTTATTACTGAGACAAAAACGACAGATGCGCCCGTACAACATAGATATCCGGACATTGTCACACGTCATGGATGTCATATACCATGTCAACAAATCCAAGCACCGCTGGGCGGGCCATGTAGTCAGCAGGAAAGACAGACGCTGGAGCACACCAAACTCTGTGTGATACCCGCACTGCAAAAAGCAGACCTCATGGGTGATCCCTCACTAGATGTCAAGATTCTCTCGAACTACACAGCACTCGTTATCCGGAAACAAACACGTTAGCCATCAACTGGACAACTCATGCTCGAGACTGAACTGACTGGAAACTGTGATGGCACCAGCTCAGACAAAAAAACATACCAAAATACACATGAAAACACATCACTGCTTGAGCAAAATCCGCTAAGCAGAGACACGCACATACCGACTAACCATAATCTCGCACACAAATTGTGACGCTCGCAAGGCTGCCTTCGTTTGGCTTGGCTTGGATTCGTTCATTCTCAATCTCCCGCTACCAAACCCTGAAAGGGCTTCAGTAGCAGAATGTAGTCCAAAGAACGGAATGTGGTGTGTGTGTCGTAGTTTACAGCTTGGCTGCGATATTTGCACCTTTCGGTCAAACACATTTTTTTGAGTACTGGGTTAGCATTCCCTCTTCGATCCCTTCTCCTTAGCCAGTCTGCCCTGCTGCAGCCTGTTATTCAGGATCACCACGTGGAGGTGTAGAAGGGTCTTGGCAGCTCTGGTTCGCTGGCCCTGACGCTAGCAGTCAGCTATGGGTCGCTGACCACTGCAGATCATGCACTGATCATCATCTTGATCCCCCACACAAGGATAACCGCCTTTGTAGATGTATAAAAGTAGATTAGGACTTGGAATTTAAAATACTTGGCATAAAAAGCTCCACGTCTTAATATTTATTTTTTTTGGCGTTCGCCTTATGTCTCTATTCCCCAAGGCGGTGTGCGTTGCACTGTGGTTTGCGCCTGTCGACCCAGTGCATCCGACTTCAGCAAACATTTTATGTACGGGTCTGCTTCCGCCTGCATTTTCTAAGGGTTTGTTTCCCCGGGGTAACGGCCGGTGCTGTGATGGGGATCGAACCCAGCACCTTCAGATTGTGAGCCGTGCCACTTAACCACTAGACGACGCCGTCCCCTAACGTCTGAATTTGATGTCTTCGTCACTTCTTTGGATATAAGCAGCCAATAAAACAACACCACCTTCAGGAGTGAAATCTCGTTCCAGGTGGGCAGGTCACGTGGTATGCTTGTCTGACAATTGATGGGCACATAAAGTGACGGGACGGTCGCCCAGAACCTCTAATCTTCGTGTTCAGTTTGATTGGCGTTGTCGAGATTTGTTCTCGGTATGACCACCTCTCCCCGTATAGAAATGATTGACACGATTACTGTACTGCATAACTGCCACAGTGGAGTACATTACAAATAGATGCACACGCGCATCCATACACTGGCCAATACATCCACATTACAGACAAACACACGCATGCATATACTGACCAATACGTCCACATTACAGACAGATACACACAAGCATCCATATAAACGTGTCAATACATCCACATTAAAAACACACGCATTCATATAAACTTGCCAATTCGTCCACATTATAAACACACACGCATTCATATAAACGTGTCAATACGTCCACATTATAAACATACACGCATTCATATAAACTTGTCAATACGTTCACATTACAAACACTCACGCATCCTTACACTGGACAATACGTACTAGTATCGCTCATAGGCCTACGGTCTGGGGTGGAAACGACCGTACCTTCGCCATTCAGAAAGCCAAACCTATATTATCCCAAACCCCCCCCCCCCCCCCCCCCCCCCCCCCCATAAAAAAAAAGAAATAAAAAAATCAATAAATAAAAAAAAAATCAATAAAACAAAATGAGATAAAAACCTTGGTCCGACATAGTACTTCCAGACAAAAGACAGATTAGTTTAGACGATATTTGACACATGACACATAATGTGCCCGAATGAATGTCACGATTACAATAGTCACACAGTTCATGAACATATTTTTTTAATTGCTAAAGCAAGGGGGAGGTTCGATACCTGAGATAGGAGTAGAAGATCAATTACTTGAATCACGTGGTCATCTTGATATTGATGACCCGTTCCCAAGCGAAGCTGCGAGCTCAAACTTCGTCTCCAGCGGTCCCTGTCTTGGGTCACAAAAGTCGAGTGGGTGGTATTCACGTCTCCAGACGTGTCTCGGATATTATTGGGACAGCAACGCGTTGGAGGTCTTCCCAACGATCTCTTCTTATCTCGAGGAGACCAGATTGCCGTTGCCGTGCTACGTCGGAACTTGTGACCTGCCCATCTATGTTTTGCCTTGTCTGCATAGATCACCTCATAACTCAGCAGGGACAACCGTCGTATGTCAGAATTGTGTAAGTTTTTTTACATACGTTGGATGCGGGGAGTGATTCCGAACAAGCGTCTCTCAAGACTGGCCTGGGTAACTATCAATTGGTCTGCCAGTCATTTTGTGAGTGTTCCATATCGAGATCAAATGGTCTTGCAAATACAATCCTCCACAGAAATGGCAGACGACGAAGAGGCCATCCCAAAAAGAGATGGGAGGACAACATAAAAGAATGGACCAATCTCCGACCAGAAGAGTCACAGGCAGCGGCACCTGACAGAGAAGTGTGGCGTGGCGTTACGGGATGACCTGTTCTGACCTGACCATGTTTCAGCACCTTAGCACATCGCAAGTAGCACAGTGAAATTGAAAATAGAATTGAAGATAGAATTGAAAATAGAACTGAAGATAGAATTGAAAGTAGAATTAAAGGTAGAATTGAAGATAGAATTGAAAGTAGAATTAAAGGTAGAATTGAAGATAGAATTGAAAGTAGAATTAAAGGTAGAATTGAAGATAGAATTGAAAGTAGAATTAAAGGTAGAATTGAAGATAGAATTGAAAGTAGAATTAAAGGTAGAATTGAAGATAGAATTGAAAGTAGAATTAAAGGTAGAATTGAAGATAGAATTGAAGATAGAATTGAAGATAGAATTGAAGATAGAATTGAAGATAGAATTAAAAGTAGAATTAAAGGTAGAATTGAAGATAGAATTGAAGATATCATTGAAGATAGAATTGAAGATATAATTGAAGATATAATTGAAGATAGAATTGAAAGTAGAATTAAAGGTAGAATTGAAGATAGAATTGAAGATATAATTGAAGATAGAATTGAAGATAGAATTGAAGATAGAATTGAAGATAGAATTGAAGGTAGAATTGAAGATAGAATTGAAGATTTAATTGAAAGTAGAATTAAAGGTAGAATTGAAGATAGAATTGAAGATTTAATTGAAGATAGAATTGGAAGTAGAATTAAAGGTAGAATTGAAGATAGAATTGAAAGTAGAATTAAAGGTAGAATTGAAGATAGAATTGAAGATATAATTGAAGATAGAATTGAAGATATAATTGAAGATATAATTTAAGATAGAATTGAAAGTAGAATTAAAGGTAGAATTGAAGATAGAATTGAAGATAGAATTGAAGATATAATTGAAGATATAATTGAAGATAGAATTGAAAATATAATTGAAGATAGAATTGAAGATAGAATTGAAGATATAATTGAAGATATAATTGAAGATAGAATTGAAGATAGAATTGAAAGTATAATTGAAGATAGAATCGAAGATATAATTGAAGATAGAATAGAAGATATAATTGAAAGTAAAATTAAAGGTAGAATTGAACATAGAATTGAACATAGAATTGAATCACGTGGTGAAGAATTATCAAATGATGATCTAATGTAGATGATGAAACAAACAGCTGTTGAATAAGAAGACGATGATAATTCTTCTACTGTGTTCATACTTTCCATTATTATGTTAGATCTGTATTCGCAACGTAGAGGCTTCTGCTAAAACAGGTCCCCACCAAATCTAGGAAACACTAGTCCGTCGTTGAGTTTCTTTGTTCGGTCAACTCTCACGGCTGGACCAGGAAATCGCGACCCATAAGGTACGTCACAGACCATTCCTCGGCGTCAAAGTTTTTTTACCAGAACGGCTGGATGCGCAGAAAAGGCTCTCCCGGTACAGTATGGCTTCAGCAGATAGCAGCCTCTTTTTCCGCCCTGGGTGAGGCATGTAGCCGTGCCGCAGCAGCGGACCATGGATGTGGCCGATCTGTGCAACGTGCCTCATACGTCGTAGCGAACTTATTATTATTGAAAGATCTGCAGTCCCGTCACCAGAACTAAGTCCCTAGCTTTCTCCAGGTACGAGTGGCAGTCAGCTTCTACGTCAGCTCTGCTCGCTCTGGACTGGACTTCGTAGGTCTCTGTTTGCTGGGGAGTCCTGCAGCTTCTGCGACTTGACAGGTCTCTGTTTGCTGGGCAGTCCTTCACGATGCGTTCAGGGATCCCACATAGCAACCCCCTTGTGTACGATATTTTGAGCCGATATAGATGTCCAACAGTTTCCAATGGCGCGTTCTCAGGTGAAAGATGCCTGTCAAGTCGGCTGTATGGGCCAGGCTCACTGCCTACCTTTCACGCTCATGTCCCATCACCCCGCTGAGCTGCATTTATCTCTCTCTAATACACCAAGCAGACAGACCTTCTAGCCTGTCCCCTGCCTTGTATAGAGCATAATCTCTCTCGTTTCCTGTGATTCCTCAGTAGGCATTTAAGAGCATTCGTTGAATTTTGTTTACTCGGATCTGATCTCCTGCAGTATCTGTTCATTTACAATGGAAAAGATAAAGCAGTACCTTAACAACAAAAGATTTGGTTTTAAATTGTGAGCACTTAGATCTAGCTATGGCAATCTTCACGGAAAAGACTATCAAAGAGAAATGAAACCCCAAGCCAAAATGATAATAACCAATGGATACAAGCATAAGGCGCCGTTAAATGAACTGCTTTTTGCTAATGACCAGGTCATCTTTTACCAGATTTGAGACGAAGTACAACACCTAATCTATCTCAGTTTCACTTGTAACGAATATGAAATGAAGATCAACCCAGACAAGACAGATACTATATTGATATCGTGTGAACACGGGCAGAGAAGTTTTAACAGCAGTTACGTTAATATCAAGCAGGTACGGAAGTTTACCTAAGTAGTGTGTTCACTGATGGCAGGAGACTGAACAGAGAGATCGCACATCGAATTCAGATGGCAAACTGCACCGATTATGAAACACCATAGAGTGCTTCTCTCCACTATGAGGAGGCTGATTAATGCACTGTTTGTTCCCACGCTGTGCTAACAATGTCAATCTTGGTGCTTTCTACAAACATCGAAGAGCTATATCCAGAGCTGTGAGATGCGATGTGTGAGAAATGCAGTCGGAAAGACAATTCATGACCGAATATGCAACACAACGCCGAGGCAGACAATGAAGACAAACACAGTTAGTGTCTACACTGACGCCTTAAAAAACAAGTGATTTGGTCATTTAGTCAGAATACATTATGACCAGCCTGCAGCGAGAGCATTTCATATGCAGGTCGGGATCAAGATGCTGAGCAGCGCATGAGCTGCAGCGGTCAGCGACTCATAGCTGTCTGCTAGCGTTAGGGCCAGCGAACCAAAGCTGCCAAGACCCTTCTACAGCTCGACGCAGTGATCCTGGATAACAGGCTGCAGCAGGGCAAACTGGCTAAGGAGAAGGGATCGAAGAGGGAATGCTAACCCGGTACTAAAAAATGCTTGCTGAAGTCGGATGTGTTGGAGCGAAAGGTGCAAATATCGCAGTCAAGCTGTAAACTACGACACAACGCATTCCGTTCTCTGGACTACATTCTGCTACTTAAGCCCTTTCAGGGTTTGGTAGCGGGAGATTGAGAATGAACGAAGCCTAGCCAAGCCATATGCAGCTCTCCGGTCCACGTGCAAGCGGCCGACCTAAACGTAACTGGATCGAGGGTGTCTCTGACACTCTCAGGTAGTTACACCTAACGACAGCTCAATCCTCCCACTTGGCGATAACAAGAAACCTACGCAGCATCCCGCTCTGTGCGACCCCTCATGACACGAACAGTAGAACAAACGAAAGAAGAATAAAAAATGGATGCAATTATTTCAGAGAATTGAACAAACAGAAAAAAGACCGCACGTCAGCAAACATTAAACATATTTGTTAAACGTCAAATTTAACAACGATATCACCAACAAGAAGGTTCAACTACACTTGCCACATCACCCTATGTCCACGCCACGCCACGCCGATCCACGCCACCATGGGGCGATACTACCCACTTCAAGTGTTTCTCTCCACAAATTTGACGTGGTCCCTGATTATTCATTACCGAATCTCACCGTCAGCGATGAAGTGGACCATGTGTCATCTCTATCATTATGTTATCCGAGAAGGACCCATATTCTTCTATCCAGTCAGCGATGGTGAAGGCGAGGCGATGCCCATGTAGCTTCGTACATTTTACCAACCTACCACAACATCCGCTACCGCATCAGCCATCAAGTTAATATCTTTGTTTAATTATTTGTATATACAAATACATACATACGAAAATACACAATACATACACATATACAATCATATGTACATATATACATACATACAAACATACATACATACATACATACGTACGTATATACACACACATACATACATACATATGTACACACATATACATACATACATACATACATATATACACACAAACACACACCCACACGTACACACATACATATCACACACATACACACATACACACACTCACACATACACACATACACTCACACACAAAAAATGACATCCAAAACTTGCTATGGTATCCCATTGTTAGCTGGCCCAGGCGTGATGCTCACTAACCTCTGAACAGTCATTGGCTAATCATTTTTTTCTCATTGCTTTCATTTTCTGAGTGGGCGTGCGTTTTGGGCGTGCGCGTTAAATGGCCCAGTGCATCCGACTTCAGCACACATTAAAAAAAAATGCGTTTACTTCTGAATTGTCACTCATCAGGTTCATGGACAGTTGAGGTGATGTGACCTTGCTGGCCACCTACCTACATACCTATCTATCTAGCTACATATCTACCTACCTAACTATCTACCTGCCTATCTACCTACCTACCTACCTACCTACCGATCTACCTACAAAGATATCTACCTAGCTAACCTATCTAGCTACCTACATACCTATCTACCTATCGACCTATCTAACTACCTACCTATCTACCTACTTTTCTACCTACCTACCTATTCACCTATATACCTATCTACTTACCTTCCTATCTACCTATCTACCTACCTACCTACCTAACTACCGACCTACTTACCTACCTACCTATTTATCTACCTATCTACCTACATATCTACTTACCTATCTACATATTTTTCTACCTGCCTACCTACCTATCTACCTACATATCTACTTACATTACCTACCTATATATCTACCTACCTATCTATCTATCTATCTACCTACCTACCTATCTATCTATCTATCTACCTACCTACCTACCTACCTACCTACATTCCTACCTATCTACCTACCTACATACATACCTATCTACCTTCCTATCTATCTATCTATCTATCTACCTTTCTACCTATCTATCTACCTATCTTCCTTCCTACCTACCTACCTATCTACCTACCTATCTATCTACCTACCTACCTATTTACCTATCTATCTACCTACCTACTTACCTTCCTACCTATCTACCTACCTACCTATCTACATATATACCTATCTATATACCTTTCTACCTACCTATTTACCTATTTATCTACCTACCTAAATATTTACCGATCTACCTACCTACCTATCTACCTACCTATCTACCTACCTACCTACCTACCTACCTACCTACCTATCTACTTATCTATCTATTTACATATCCACCTACCTATCTAACTACCTTCCTATCTATCATCAGTCCTGTGATTGGATCTGAGTATAGTCTTGTATGGATCTGAGTACGGTCTTGTGGATGGATCTGATAACAGTCCAGTGGTTGGATCTGAGTACAGTCCAGTCGTTAAATCTGAGTACCGTCTGGTGGTTGGATCTGATTATAATCCTATCGTTGGATCTGAGTAACGTGCTATGATTCGATTTGATTTGAGTACGGTCTTGTGGTTGGATCTGATTATAGTCATATCGTTGAATCTGAGAACAGTCCTATGGATAGATCTGAGTAAAGTCCTTTCGTTGGATCTGAGTACAGTCCTAAGGTTGGATCTGAGTACAGTCCTATGGTTGGATCTGAGTAAAGTCATATGGTTCGATTTGATCTGAGTACAGTCCTATGGTTCGATCTGATCTGAGTACAGTCTTGTGGTTGGATCTGAGTGAAGTCCTATGGTTGGATCTGATTATAGTCCTATGGTTCGATCTGAGTAAAGTCGTATGGTTGGATCTGATTATAGTCCTATGGTTCGATCTGAGTAAAGTCCTATGGTTGGATCTGATTATAGTCCTATGGTTCGATCTGAGTAAAGTCGTATGGTTGGATCTGATTATAGTCCTATGGTTCGATCTGAGTAAAGTCCTATGGTTCGATCTGATCTGAGTACAGTCTTATGGTTGGATCTGAGTAAAGTCCTATGGTTGGATCTGATTATAGTCCTATGGTTCGATCTGAGTAAAGTCCTATGGTTCGATCTGATCTGAGTACAGTCTTGTGGTTGGATCTGAGTAAAGTCCTATGGTTCGATCTGATCTGAGTACAGTCCTATGGTTGGATCTGAGTGCGGGATCAAGATGCTGCAGTGGTCAGTTACCCATAGCTGACTGCTAGCGTCAGGGCCAGCGAACCATAGCTGCCAAGACCCTTCTACACCTCCACGCGGTGATCCTGGATAACAGGCTGCAGCAGGGCAGACTGGCTAAGAAGAAGGGATCGAAGAGGGAATGCTAACCCGGTACTCAAAAAATGCTTGCTGAAGTCGGATGTGTTGGACCGAAAGGTGCAAATATCGCAGCCAAGCTGTAAACTACGACACAACGCATTCCGTTCTCTGGACTACATTCTGCTACTTAAGCCCTTTCACGGTTTGGTAGGGGGACATTGAGAACGAACGAAGAAGAAGAAGAATAAGAAGAAGGATCTGAGTGCAGTCTGGTATGGGTTTGAGTACAGCCTTGTATGATCTGAGTACAGTCTTGTATGATCTGAGTACAGTCCTATGGTTGGATCTGAGTACAGTCTTGTATGAATTTAAGTACACTTACAGTCCTATGGTTGGTTCTGAGTACAGTCATATGGTTGGATCTGAGTACAGTCCTATGGTTGGACCTGAGCACAGTCCTACCGTTGGATACTAAATCCTATCACATGCATATTTGGATTGTGAGTTAAACCACGCAGCGGCCCCCTCCCCTCTCAGATCTTATAAGTTTCCATATATCGGACGAAGCAGAAAATGCTGGCACGGGAAAAAAAACACGTTTGGTAATCACTGAGCCAGGATTGTAACAGCGCGAGGAAGCTATCGCGAGAAACACGCGTCACGAGTGCGAGCTGTGTTTTCTTTCGCCTCCACGCGCAAACAGGCACACATCTCCGCGACTGCAGTATCAGTCTACCCACCACTACATTAAAAAAGAAAAGGTGTAACTAAGTCCGGTGAAAAAATCTGCTCCTCCATCCGCTTGGAATTTCTGCGTATGATACATTCACTTCTCCTTCTTCAGCAGCGAACCGGTGTAGACACGGATTTGTAGTCTGGCCATTTTTCTTCTCGTTTCAAGTTCCCATTTTGCGTGTTTGGGCAACCATTTTTCACACATCGGCTGAAGTTTCTAGCAGGATATTTCGCGAATTTTGTTTTTCACCCTTTATATACAAGGAACACCACGATGGAGCTAAAAATGTGTTAAGTTAAACGGAATAATACGATTTAACGTGGACTGAGCTGAAATTCACTGGCTAACTATTGTCACGGTTAATTTTATGTTGGCTGATTTACGAAAACACGATAAGGTGAGTAATTGTTATTGTTCTAACTAATGCTGTATTGTTTGTGATTATTTCAACACAGTGCTGTCTTGTACTTTGTCATGTTAGCATTCTTGTGCCATTAATGTATTCCATATTATTTATGTTCAGTGGCGCTTTCTTGTGAATGACGTTTTGTAGCCTGAAAACCTCCACCATAATGGAAGTGACGAGACCATGTCTTTTCCATCGTTGCCCAAGTTTCTGTAATGAAAATGGTTTTAGCAGACAAAAACACATCCCTCCTGCCTAATTTGTGTTTTAAATTCTTGGTTTTGTTGATATTAACACCAAAGCAATGAATCTTGTTTACTGATTGATTTAAGTGTGTGAGGTTTCAGAGGGATATCGATTGCAGTCAGTGACCAGAATGGCTGGACACATTGTGTCTGTGCTAGCGGTCAGCGTGAAATTATATTTAAAATAAGTTAAATAATTGCATTTTGTCTTCTCGCCGCTTGTCAGTCTGAAGAAGCAAGCATCCACATCCATCTTTATCCACCACAGTGAGCGTGCATTCCAACACTTGCAGTAAATGTCTGTATCAATGGCAATGATTGTGACACGACCTCGTTGCTAGATGAATGCACAGACTTTGTTGCCTCTTACACACATCTTACAGTGCTTCTTTTCTTCAATCCTCGGGTGCCGTTCGAGTGGAAATAACAGCTTAGCCACACACGTATAGATTATATTAAAGCAGGGATTCTCAACTTGTCACGGAGGACAACCACGGTCTGATTCTTGTCCCTTCTTACGAAGGCACAGGGCCATCGTTGCTGTTGGTTGGTCCCACAATATGAAGCATGCAGGTGGACGGGGTGGCGGCGTAATGAAGGGGTTAGTGTTACCCAAACTTGCATGTGTTCAATTTTAGTAAAGTTGTGCTCCTTTGGAAAGTAACAATCATCAATCAATCAAAGCCCGTCGCTTCTAACAGTATATTTGGCCATCAATCAATCAAAACCCGTCGCTCCACTTGGAGCATAGGCACTGACAACATCCCGCCATCGTGCACGGTACTGTGCTGCTCTTTCTGCCTCTCCAAGTCATTTAATTTTAGTTCCTTTTCACATTCCCGTTTCACATTCTTCTCCACGGATTTTTGGGTCTACCTCTCTCTTTCTCTCTCTCTTCCCTCGATGACTTCATGTAAGAGTCTGTCTGGCTATGTTAGAGTGTGCCTTCCTTTTAAAGTATACCAATTTTAAAATAGGCATATTGAAGTCAGATGCACTGAACCATAAGGTTCAAAATACAGCACAATGCAATCAGCTTTGGGAAACATTTATCTTTGAAATCAGGAAGTTGATAAACTGTCAAGGATATGTAGAAAATACCTCAATTTAATGTAGGTAAACCTTATACACAGGCCAAGAAGTTTGCCAGGTGTAAGTACATGAACGAGTGAACACAGGTCAACATCCAAATGGCGCATTTTACCAAATCAGTAGGGGTGAACATGTGGTCATCTTTAGACTCCGCAGGGGGCACAACTAGTTGAGATACTATCTGCTCAACAAACTAAGGGTAGGAAACATAGATGAGTGTGTCTGTGGCACTGACAAAATGACTGCTGAATATCTGCTACAAAAGGTGTCTAACAAACGAGGGACAGAGAAAGCACGTGACAATGACAATCTTCTTGGATAAGTTCTACGGAGATACCAACAGCATCAGATCTCACACAGCTCTCATGTATTCAGGGATCAAGTTGTTGAGCAGTGCATGAGATGTAGCTGTCAGCGATCCAACGCGAAGAATAAGAAGAAGAAAAAGAAGATATATTGAAGGTAAAGTCTAAAAGTGTTCGAAAAAGAAGAAGAATGAAAAACAATTACAATCACTTTGTGATTTCTTGCAGTAGTGTCTTTGAAGGATTTATTTTGACATGATGAAATTGCATGAAATCCCATGCACACCACTCTTTAATTGTGTGTATCCCCGCAATGTTAGGCTCGCGTATTCTGTCTGTACTATATACACGGTCCCCAAACCACACCCTCGTTAACAGGTTGTGTCAAAGCAGTCTTGCCATCGTGGTGGGGATTGACACTGTGATCCCCATATTGCTGAATTTATTGATGGGACTTAGGGTGCTATACAACCCAAGATGGGCACGGTCCAGCTTCTAAGATACACCTGATGATGTAAGGAGAGCCACTGTAATTTGCTAACAACGTAACGTCAATAATGAACTCAACAACAATAACAACAACAACTTTGTATTCCATCTCCGCTCCTAACAAAGCACATGACCACGACTGGTGTTTACACACTGACATGAAACGAGTGTCAAAACACTTTGTACGTTTTTGCAGTATAATCTTTGAAGCATTTATTCTTTGACATGATGAAATTGCCAGCCCCACACACTTACTTACTTCCTTTCCGTGTCCAAGCACCACGTAATCCAGCATGCATCCAGTATCCATCGACATGGATTGCCCTGTCCTTTGCCCACAGCACGTCGCACCTAATGCATGTTTCCTGGAGGTCGGGGCAGGGCATCATGTGGTCTGGGTCCTGTATTGCGCCACAATCACATGTGTCATCATCTGCCTGTCCCCATCGCTTCAGATTCTTCTTGCACCGGGATACACCAATTCCGAGTCTGTTCAGCGACTTCCATGTCGTGTATGGTAGATGATGTTCAGGCGCAGGTTCCTCCCGAAGTTCCATCTCTGGGGTCTGCATCAATTCGTGCCATCTCTCGATACGGCGACTTTCAGGGTTTGTCTGTACGGGCTGTGTTGATTTTAGGAAACTATGTCTATGCCCCCATGCACAGCTATCTCCGTTAGCAACTCCCCTAGACTAGGTTCATGTTTTCTGTCTGCGCCCTGTACCGCTGAAGGACTTTTCTACCCAATGTCCTCTTTAGGCTTCATGTCCTCGCTGTGATTGTAGGACTTGTCTAGCTGTGCTCATTGCTACAGTTATACCTTCGTCTTCTTCTTCTTCATCTTCGTCATCATCACTATCATCAGTATCATCATCATCTACAGCATCACCATCAGCACCGCCATCAGCATCACCATCATCATAACGATCATCACCATCTTCTTCTTCGTCGTCATCATCCCCATCCTCATCCTTATCATCATCAGCTTCTTCTTCGTTTCGTCGTCGTCACATCATTATAATCTTCTACATCATCACCATCATGATCATCTTCATGTTCAGAGTTTGTCACTGAAAAGGACATTGTGACATTATATCGTACTTTACAGCCAGGCGACGATATTTGCACCTTCCGATCCAGCACGTCAGGTTTCAACTGGTTCTTTTTGGTGACCGGGTTTTGCCTTCCCACTGTGACCCTATACCCTTAGCCCGACTACACTAGTGCAACCTGTTTCCAGGGCCGCCACTTGGAAGCAGAACAGGGTCTTAGTCAGCTGTGGTTCGCTGACCATGATGCAAGCGGTCAGTTATGAGCCACTGGCTGCTGTTAGCTGTGGTTAGCTTTCCATGATGCAAGCGGTCAGTTATGAACCACTGGCTGCTGTCAGCTCATTCGCTGTGTTCCGCATTCGCCCAAAAAGTCCTATTGAAATGTGTTTGTATATTCTTGCAATTTAGAAACTTAAATTATTGCAACGGCGTTTATTTGCCCTTACTGAGAACCACGTAGGACTAATAGGACTGAGGAATAAAGTCCGCTAGCCCATACAGGCGCGTCCAATGTTCAGGTCAGGTTTGATTTTATTCACAATAAACACAATAATTCCTTAACCAGGTTTTGAACGAAGTTCAACACAAAAATACAAATCTTCTTCTTTCTTATTTTGTTGTTGTTGACCTGCTGTGCTTTTTCAGCGTCAGGTTATAAAGATGTTTCTTGACCGGGCCTTAGTATGTGCTTCTGTAAAAGAATAGATAGAGCAAGTGCCGCATTTGATAGACCTCATACCAAGGTGTGGGATAGGCGAGGGATCTGGACTCAAACAAAAACGAAGGTCTACGCGGCAATTGTTCTACCTACCCTATTATATGCATATGAGACCTGGACCGTCTATAGTCGCCATGCAATGAAATTAAATCACTTCCACATGCACTGTCTGTGGAAACTGCTGAGGATTAGATGGCAGGACATGGTACCAAATGCAAATGTGTTAGCGCGAACGGGCATGTCCAGTATACATAGCAAATGTACAGCACCGCTGAGATAGGCTAGCCATGTGGTACGCATGTCGGATCAACGACTACCAAAAGAGCTGCTCTTTGGTGAACTCCAAAATGGCAAGAGAGCAAGCGGTGGGCAGCGGAAAAGGTACAATGACACACTAAAAAGATCATTAATCCAGTGCGGTATTAACCACTGTGACTGGGTAAGAATCGTCACAAACCGCAAAGACTGGCGCAGCACTATTGCTGACGTTGTTTAGAGACATGAGGAATCAAGAATAGATGAGGTCATCCAAAGACGACCTCTCAGCAAGTCAACTCACACCAACCCGTCTTCAACCCTGGTGGAAGGAGGTGTCTTATTTCCCTGTACAAAGTGCAATAGACAATTCAAGGCTCAGATTGACTTATTTAGTCATCTTTGAACTCATGCGAACAGCGAATGCTGACAACGAGAACAGCTGACAGTGAATGCTGACATGAGATCAGCTGACAGTGAATGCTGACATGAGATCAGCTGACAGTGAATGCTGACAAAGTGATCCTCCTCGATTACGATGGACGAACAACAGTATCTGCTTCGTACATGGGGAGTTTCGCTGCTTCTTTTATTTCTGCTATCAATATTTTGCGTGGGCAGCCCTTTACTTTGTGTTCATTGTATCTGTATAGCATTGCTTTCCGAGGGATACTATCAGGTGTTTGTCGCGTCACGTGGCCAAATAATTTGGTTTGCTGTCTCTTGATGAGGTCTAGCACTAGCGTTGTAGATAGTTTACTTCTAATATCTTCGTTCCTGATTCTATCCATTCTTGTTACTCCTAGCAGTCGTCGTAGGCATTTCATCATTGTTGTTACGATGTGTATCTTGTTGTTTGTTAATATCTAATTCTGGCACTGATCACCCAATGTGGCTAGCAATATCGTGTTTAACTCCAATGTAAAGTCCGTTCTGCTGTACGGCTGTGAAACATGGAGAAAAACAAAATAAAAAGAACCAAAAAGGTACAGACTTTCATAAACAGGTGAAAGCGTAGAAATATTGAAATGGTAAGATAGGATCACTTATGTGGAACTGTTGATAAAAAACATACGCGAGGAGATGGAGATGGGGTTGGAAAAGACACACGTTAAACCAGCTGTTGGCATTTCAAGGAAGTCTCTGTTCTGGAATACCCTTGGAAAGAAAATTAGTTGCGTGCCATAGCAGACATGAGAAGATGGTTCGACCATGCCCATCTATAGTTAGACTAGTTAGACTAGTTAGACTAGTTAGACTAGTTAGACTAGTTAGACTAGTTAGACTAGTTAGACTAGTTAGACTAGTTAGACTAGTTAGACTAGTTAGACTAGTTAGACTAGTTAGACTAGTTAGACTAGTTAGACTAGTTAGACTAGTTAGACTAGTTAGACTATAGATGGCATGGTTCGACCCAGACACAAAGGAAACGCAAATGACGTAAAGAGAAATGAAACGGCTGGCCCAGGACAGGACTTGACATTTATTTATTGCGGGATCTATGCCAAACCATCCTCAGTTATCACTGACAATAGGCGTCTAGTGTGAATTGACTAAGTCTCTGCTAATGTACCATGTCGGCTGCAGAGCTTGTATTTGACCTGCGGCTTGTACGTTCTACGGTTTATAGTTTCCGGCCTATGCACAACCCATCTTCGTAGCGTCCCTCTACAGTAGGAAGGGTAGGTTGATAATGATTCGCCTGTTCGCTCCAAGTGAAGCATAGGGCCATCCCTATAGCTGACCCCTTTACAGGAAGCATGTACCCAACCATTGCTATAATGGTTTCATTACAATGGCTGCACACGACGTGGCTGCTAGCACGGATAAAACGTTCCACAATTACCTTGCACGGCATGCTTGGGAAGTTACCGTTGCTCCATTCTTTTCTTTCCGGCAATGAAAAAAAAAGGATAAACGAAAAGCAACACAGCAACTCGTAAGGCTTGTCATAAGAGACGACTGAAGAGGGTTGAACATGGAACTAGCTACCCCAACCTGTATACAATTTAAGACACAATAACTGAACAAATATATATAGGTAGTTCACTGAACGTTTTACGCTGAGTTCACTAAACGTTTTACGCTGAGTTCACTGAACGTTTTACGCTGAACACCCATGTTGCACAGGGAGCTGCAAATGTGTGGATGTCTGAGACCGATGGCAACTCATGTGGTAAAGAAACGAACCATTTCTGAAACTTGCTGAACCTCATACCCGTCTTTTTCTTTCTCTCGTTTTTCAACAAATCTCATTTTCATGTACCTCAGTCTTCCGTCTTCCCTACATATTGGGAATGTACTTGTTTCTTCCGCCTTCCCTTTATATTGTGAATGTACTTTTTTTTCCATCTTCCCTACATACTGTTATGTCTCTTCCCTCTATATGTGTATGCAGTTGTTTCTTCTATTTACCTACATTTTGTTATTTCTCTTCCTTCTATATGTGCATGTAGTTGTTTCTTCCCTCTTTCGTTTTTGTTTGTATGTACTTGTTTTTTCCGTCTTCCCTTCATGTTTGTATGTATTTATTTCTTACTTTTCCCTTAAACATGTTAATGTCACTTCCCACTTTATTTTAATGTTCTTGTTTCTTATATCTTCCTTACACTTTTTATCTATCTTCTTTTAAATTCTGTATGGATTCGTTCCCTTCCTCTTCCTTGAATATGTTAATGTCTCTTCTCTACACATATTTTATGTATTTGTTTCTTCCATACATATCTTTTATGTATTTGTTTCTTCCATACATATCTTTTATGTATTTGTTTCTTCCATACATATCTTTTATGTATTTGTTTCTTCCATACATATCTTTTATGTATTTGTTTCTTCCATACATATCTTTTATGTATTTGTTTCTTCCATACATATCTTTTATGTATTTGTTTCTTCCATACATATCTTTTATGTATTTGTTTCTTCCATACACTAGCATCAATCGTTAAATTCGACTGTTTTCCTTCTGCTAGCTCCATATAATGCATACGATGCCACCACAGTTACCTCCTTTCAGGAAGCCTGCATTCAACTTCTAACGTGCATTCACCAATAAGTGGAATGCCTTTTGTAGCAATTTCTTGGACAATCTGTGGGATAGAGGTCTCGAGCAATGAATGCATTCCCTGACATAGCTCTCAGCAGAACACCCAAGGTCGGTCATTGAGTAGAGTCCCCTCGGAAACAGATTCTCCCCAAACGGACCTGAATATCACACATAATGAAGCAAAGACCATCATAGAAGTCAACTTCGGGGGGAAAGCGGGCCGACCGACTTCTAAACTGAAATCTACCATGATCGAATTAAAGCAAGGTAGTGCCTCAAAGTGAACCCATTAAAATGTGTGCTGAAGTTGGATACTCTGTGTCGGGAGGTGCAAAACACAGTACAACAAGCTCCACCTTAGAAAACAAGGCGAACGAAACCAAACAAATTGGTATACAACTTCTATTAGTAGTCTTGAAAAGATACAATCTTCCTCCTTGTACCATCTGTGTTGTCGTTGCTATTTTCAATCTATTCCTCTGTAGTGCTTTTTATCAAAAACCACAAATTCATATTTTGGTTCTCCTCATGTTTATAAGCAGTCTGTTTTACAGACTTCCTCGATGGGAAAGTCTGGAGACATATAAGAATACCACTTAATTCTCTGTCTATATATGTCATACATACATTCAATCAATTTACCATTCAACCAATCAATCAATAGATCAATCAGCAAAGAGACTTTCAGCTCCCTATGGAGTACAGTTCTTTCACAAATTCATCGAAATCACCAACAATTGACCTGTCTACAACCTGTTGCTGTTGCTTACAATTTATATAGAAGAGGACAGCCAGCCCCCATGCCCTACCGTTCTCATTCACCTCTTGCTACAAGCTTGACAAGTTACAGCGTTACTGTTCTTGGCCGCCTCACACTTAGATCCCGGTAACAATAATTTCCTAATTTCTCAGTCTCTCTTCTTGTGACCCTGACCGCCTTTTCAAACATTGAATTTGACATGCTGTGAGCTATGATCATTCGTGTACCTTTGCACAGGATCCATATCAGACACGGAGAGTAGGTATGAATAAACATGTATTATTTATCAGTTGTTCTTTGTTCATTCAATTGGAATGGTTGAATATTTTAGTTACGGGGATTGTATTACGAACGCATAGATATTATGTTTTATGTATATTATATTAAATAAGCCCATTGATTTGGCGGCCTGTATATGAATTGGGAGAAAACAATTGTACATCTGCGTTTTATGTTCTGTTAAGTAGAAGACTTTTGCGGTTTACTATAACAAGACAAGGAAATGAAGAGGAACATCAGGGTCAGATGAAACATGCTTTTTACGGCTGTACCTCTCGTCAGTGTCAGGTGAAATATCATGTTGAACGATGTATCTCTCGTCAGGGCCAGGTGAAATATCATTTTGAACGTTGTATCTCTCGTCAGGGCCAGGTGAAATATCATGTTGAACGTTGTATCTCTCGTCAGGGCCAGGTGAAATATCATGTTGAACGATGTATCTCTCGTCAGGGCCAGGTGAAATATCATGTTGAACGTTGTATCTCTCGTCAGGGCCAGGTGAAATATCATGTTGAACGTTGTATCTCTCGTCAGGGCCAGGTGAAACTTGCTGTTCAAGGCTGTACCTCTTGTCAGTTTTAGGTGAAGCATACTTTTCAAGGCTCTATCAGTCGTTAAGGTCAGGTGAAACATACTTTTCAAGGCTCTATCAGTCGTTAAGGTCAGGTGAAACATACTTTTCAAGGCTCTATCAGTCGTTAAGGTCAGGTGAAACATACTTTTCAAGGCTCTATTAGTCGTTAAGGTCAGGTGAAACATACTTTTTAAGGCTCTATTAGTCGTTAAGGTCAGGTGAAACATACTTTTTAAGGCTCTATCAGTCGTTAAGGTCAGGTGAAACATACTTTTCAAGGCTCTATCAGTCGTTAAGGTCAGGTGAAGCATACTGATTAAGTGTGAATCTGTCTTTAGGGTTAAGAGAAATATGCTGTTCAAGTTTGTCTCTCTCGTAATTGTCAGGTAAAATATACTGATCACGACTACACTTCTGGGCAGGGTCAGGTAAAACATACTGATCAAGATTCATCTCAAGTCAGTCTCAGGTTTAACTTACTGATCAAGACTCACCTCTCGTCAGTCTCAGGTTTAACTTACTGATCAAGACTCATCTCTCGTCAGTGTCAGGTTAAACTTACTGATCAAGACTCACCTCTCGCCAGTGTCAGGTTAAACTTACTGATCAAGACTCACCTCTCGTCAGTATCAGGTTAAACATACTGATCAAGACTCACCTCTCGTCAGTGTCAGGTTAAACTCACTGATCAACACTTACCTGTCGTGACAGGTTAAACTCCCTGATCAAGACTTCCCTGTCGTCACAGGTTAAACTTTAGATCAAGACCTCTCCTTCACGCCGTCGTCGTACTCCTGCAAACAGGCTGTATCACAACAATCTGGCAAACAGGGGGCAGATCATAGTGGTGAAGCTACTGAGGTGTTTCACATTTCACCACAGCCAGTTAGGCCTATGTTTACCTGCTCACGTCCACTTCGAGATGTAGTAAAAAGCACTGATGCCCACCAGTAAAGAAGTGTAATTGGCTCGGTACTTCTTCTTCTGCGTTCGTCGTGGAAAAGATGTTGTGACTGTATCATTGTTTGATCTCTTAGCCAGACTAACACTAGTTCATCCACTGGAAAATTCTGTTCCAACTACTCGGCTGAAGTACACGCACTAATTATTGCTGCAGATATGATCAGCAACACAACAAGCTAATGTCAGCCACAACAAGCCAATGTCAGCCACAACAAGCCAATGTCAGCAGATTGTATTCCTTACAGATGTCATGTCAGTTCTGTCAGCAGGTTGTATTCCTTACAGATGTCATGTCAGTTCTGTCAGCAGGTTGTAGTCCTTACAGATGTCATGTCAGTTCTGTCAGCAGGTTGTAGTCCTTACAGATGTAATGTCAGTTCTGTCAGCAGACTGTATTCCTTACAGTTCTGCAAGCCCCCAACAATGATAAACTGCCAACGCTTAAGAAAGACTGGGCGAACTAAAAGCCGAGAGAAGGGTAGGGCTACAGTGGATAGCACCACCTTCTCATCGCCTTTTCTCATATCGTGCCCGAAAAAGATGACTGCCGTGTCCTGATCCTCGCAATGAGCTGTCTTTGTGTCTGTGCCTCTTCGAGTACTGTATCGTTAGGCTTACTTGGAATCAATTGGATCCACAGCATTCCTCTGTAAAACCACATTTCTGTTGTTTCCATAGATATATGCGCTTTCTTGCTGATTGTCTATGTCTCACTGCCATATGTCAGTACTGGTTCCACATAACATTCTTCTTCTTCTTCTTCTTCTTCGTACGCAGTCAGACAGTAACCATTATTTTTTCGAAAAAAGCGGCGGTCATCCTGAGGCTGTCGCCACTGCCATAGAGCTTGTCTTGCAGTTCCACTGGTGATGGCCACATCTGCTCTCTCTGATACTCGTATGTCGGGCAGTTCTGCAGCAGATGTTCAGCGGTCATTTTACCAGTACCGCACGGGCATTCGTCGGTACCACCTATCTTCAATTTGTTGAATAGGTGGTACCTCAGTCTATTGTGGCCAGTGCGACGTCTGAAGACAACGACCTGCTCTCTTCGGTTCAACTGGTAATAGGCATCGTTTTTGGTGTAACCAGTATGTTCGGTTTCCCATTTGGTCATGTATCTGGCTTTGATAAGCCGTTTTGACTCTTCGTACGTCATACCACATAACATTCAAAGACTCTCGCTTTCAGTTCCATATGGATAGCCAGCGTGATAGCCTTCTTTCATTGTTTGTGGTCAATAGTTTCTATAAAATGATTCAGCGTGCCCTGTGTCCAGGTTAATTAGTCTCCTTATTTTACAACGTACTTTCGACACACGCCAAAATGGATACAAGTGGATTTGCGAGTTGTCCCTGTAAAATAACACCCAGCATATTGAAGGAACACGATTCAGGAGAATGAAGTCGTGGATGGCACTGATAGAGAGAACCATTTGTCAGGTGACTACAGTTAAGGGGAAAGAATTCATCCACACTAGCGGTAGAATGACAACTAGAGTGATCATAACATTGAACAGGGAATCCGACGAGTGGTGCAACGGAAGAGCATCTGATAAATGACGACTCTCATGATAGTGATCAAAGATAAGGCGAGGCCGCGGCGGTTGCTGGGATCAACATAAAGTGTGACAAACCATTTGTAGGTATGGCCAGACACCGTTATGATTACGGTGTGGGCTAGTAGCTAAGTGAAGCGGCTCACAACCGGAAGGTGCTGGGTTCGCTTCCCAATCAAAGCGCCGGCCGTTACCCCGGGGAAGCTAACCCTTAGAAATGCAGGAGGAAGCATACCCTTACATAAAATGCATGCCGAAGTCGGATGCACTGGGCCGACAGGCGTAAAAGAAAAATATAGTTCAACGCACACAGCCTTGGGGAACGGAGAAATAAGTCGAAACACACACACATACAAAAGGCTCTGCTATAAGAGAAATATAAACCAAAAACTTCGTTACGACGGCATAAAGATCTTCATCAGGGACAACAAAAGAACAATAATATGAGCTAACAAACCATTGAGACAGAAACACATACATGAGTAAGAAAAGGTACTTAGGTTGATAGCAAAGGATAAGTCACTGGTCTCTTCGTCTGTAATAAACAAGATAGACTACGTTTCTACAATGCATATCTTTGTCTACTAGCCGGAAGACAGTGAATAGTCTTTGATGTTTCGCCTTGATAATTCTTCATGGTTCTCCTCCGTACAACAGCAGTTGCTTAACACTAGAGATGAAAATTCTTTAAAGTTAACAATCAGTTTTAAATTCCTTGAAAGTTTACCATAATTTTTAAATTTCTAGAAAGTTTACCATCAATCAGTTGCATGCTTCTGGAAAGTTTACCATTAGTTGCACATTTTTAGAAAGTTTAGCATTAGTTTTAAATTTCTTGAAAGTTTACCATCACTTGTATATTTCTAGAAAGTATACCATCAGTTGCATGTTTCTAGAAAGGTTACCATCAGTTGCATGTTTCTAGAAAGTTTACCATTAATTTTAAATTTCTGAAAAGTTTACCATGATTTGTATATTTTTTAAAAGTATGCCATCAGTTGCATGTTTCTAGAAAGTTTACCATCAGTTGCATGTTTCTAGAAAGTTGGTACTAACGGTTGTAGGAAAATGAAAACGTAACAAATTTGTTGTAAATTTATGAGAATTTGAACCATTGTGGTAGATTTAAAGAAATGTGAATCATTAGTCGTAGATTGATGGATATATGAAGAATTCATGGTAGATTTAAGGATATTTGAACCATTCGCGGTAGATTTATATAAATTTGAACCGTTCTTGGTAGATTATGGAAATGTAAACCATTCGTGGTAGATTTAAGGATATTTGAACCATTCACGGTAGATTTATATAAATTTTAACCGTTCTTGGTAGATTTATGGAAATTGTAACCATTCGTGGTAGATTTTTGGAAATGTAAACCATTCGTGGTAGATTTATGGAAATTTGAACCATTCGTGGTAGATTTATAGGAATTTTAACCATTCGTAATAGATTTACGAAAATTTGAACTTTTGTATAATAATTGAAAATGGCCTCAGGTGGCTATATCAAGGGACGTTAGCATCAACAAATTTAGATTTATCGAAATTCGAATCATCAGTAGCAGGTTTAAATAAATGCGATTCGTCGTTGGCAACTCAAGTTTTATTTTCTGACTTGTAGTAGATCATAGACCACTTATCCACCCGTTGTAGATCATAGAGCACGTATCCACCTGTTGTAGATCATAGACCACGTATCCCAATATTGTAGATTGTAGACCACTTATCCACCTGTTGTATATCATAGACCAGTTATCTACCTGTTGCAGATCGTAGACCAGTTATCCCGATGTTGTAAATCAAAGACCAGTTATCCATCTGTTGTAGATCATAGACGTTATTCATCTGTTGTAGACCAAAGACCAGTTATCCATCTGTTATAGACCAAAAACTAGTAATCCATCCATTGTAAATCAATGACAGTTATCCATATAATGTAGATCATAGACCAGTTACCCATCTATTGTAGATTAAAAAAAAACAGGAATCTACACTGTAGATCATACATATAATTATCCACCTGTTTTACATTAAAGAACATCTACCCGCCTATTTGTAGATCAAAGACATGAAAACCTTTTATCCATCTGTGGTAGATTTGTATGAAACTCCCTTACCGCAAAGTTCTTAACACCCCCCCCCCCCCTCCACCTCCCCACCGCCCATGTGCCTTATGCGACTGTTTCTGAATCTTTTCTTCGCCTTGGTACAAGCCCACCAAATGATGCTCATCATTGATTGATAGCGCGTCAGCATGCACGAAACTAATCATTAGTAGAACTTGGTCAAATACGGAGCACAATATAAAATGGAAACGGAGAGGAAGCGGAAAAATCATGCAGAAGATATGGAACTATTATTACCTTCTTGGTATAACTTAACTAAACGTTTTTATACTGGCTTAGAAGGCTCTGCAGAGTCTGTATACAACCAGTTTCTTTTACATTCATTTGATTTTAAAAATAAATATGTGCATCTAATCTATTTTTTGAATGCCTAAATTGACCACAGCCTACTATAAATACAGGCCTTCTGATTCACGAGAAAGTCCCTTTGAAACAACGTCACATTCGAAGACTGACTAAATAACCGAACTTGCATGTGTCAACTATCAGTGCAACTATAACAGCGTGTTCGGGAAACAAAGAATGGATATGCTGTTCGTTTCAGGGCAGGTTTCTGTGAAACGATCACTCAAGAATGATTTGTGTGTTTTGTACGGTGAATTTGTTTTATTTCTCTGTGTTGATCATGGATTGATGATACACCTTGGCACAATATGAGTTCCATTATTTAGTCGGCCTCGGAATGTGACGTGTCAAAGGAATTTTCCCGGTTAGTCAGATTGCCTATCTGGGATCAAGATGCTGAGCAGCGCATGAGCTGCAGTGGTCAGCGACCCATAGCTGACTGCTAGCGTCAGGGCCAGCGAACCAGAGCTGCCAAGACCCTTCTACACCTCCACGTGGTGATCCTGGATAACAGGCTGCAGCAGGGCAGACTGGCTAAGGAGAAGGGATCGAAGAGGGAATGCTAACCCGGTACTCAAAACATGCTTGCTGAAGTCGGATGTGTTGGACCGAAAGGTGCAAATATCGCAGTCAAGCTGTAAACTAACACACAACGCATTCCGTTCTCTGGACTACATTCTGCTGCTTAAGCCCTTTCAGGGTTTGGTAGCGGGAGATTGAGAACGAACGAAGAAGAAGAAGAAGAAGAAGATTGCCTATCTAAAGTAGGTCATAAATTAACCCTGCCTCCACTATTTCCGTGGGAATTCATTCCAAGCATTTAACACTCTCTGACTACAAACATATTTCCTGGTATCTGATCTGGACCTTTCTTTAAATTAATGCGTGGATGTGAACTCTTGTTTTTGTAGGTGGCTGTATTTAAAAAAAAAAAAAATTGTTGTGGTCTAATTTATCCTTTCCGTTGATTTGCATTATAAGGGTCAGTCACATGGCAACAATTGCCGTCAGGGATGAAGATAACTCTTTACATACTATGGGAGATGAGTTGGTCAGTTCCCTTCCCTGCTGTTTTCACCTTCCCAAACTCATACGTCAGGTAGCCATTTACAGCTGTGTTGACTGGAGGAGCGGACGTGCCAGGGACGAACCATGCCCAGATGATTTTTCTGTCCGTCCGTGAACTCGAATCCTAGCATACTATAATCTTAATATAGTACGCTAGCTCACTGTCAGCTAGGCTCCACACTCGACTTTTAATTGTCTTATAAACCTGTATTAAGTCACCTCGAATTCTTCTCTTTTCTGGACACTGTGGGTCGGTTTTTCTTAGTCTTTTCTCATAACTATAATTTCGGAATACCACTACCAGTTTTGTGACTCTTCTTTGTATCCTTTCCAGTATTTCCGAACCTGCTATCAACTACTATCATTATGACGTGCAATTCTTCGGTTGACCAGTTGATGATTTATATAGTTGAGGAATAAAGGCTGCTTGTCCATGTAGACGCCGCTAGTGTACACGCTTGATTTTAAACAATTTAATAGAGAAAATCGATTACCTCACCAAGGCTTAGAACTTTTGTCTTCTTGATCTGATCAGCGTAATGGTGGCGTACTCGCTTTTCAAGGCTTAGGTACGGGGTTTCAACTCGTTTCCAACACGTTCCAGTCGACCTAGTTGAAAACGGTGAACTGGCTTACTGAAAGTGATGGAAACGCAGGGAGGTAGAGAATTGGCCACCGAACATCATAATCAAGCTGTGGCTTAGTATTATAAAGTATCCTACACTTCATCACCGACAGCAGCGTCTGTAATAGGTCTGCCTTTGCCTCCTAAGGCATGATATGTGTACGCTAAAGGCTCGCCCCTCGCCCGCCAAAGGAGTGCCGTCTAGGTGTGCAGTGGTTGTTGCAGCTAATTTTTTACACGATGTGTTTCTTAGCCTTATGATTATCTCTCTTTAGTCACCCTTTAACAAAGGCGTGGATGTGCAGTCAACCTATTATTCCCTCCTTTAAGGAAGCCATGGATTCACGCATTGAAACTTTAGTAGACTGATTGATTGTAGTCAAATATGCAGCACAGTGGATAAGCAGACAGAAGTCAGGGACTCACTGCTCGTTTCAGGGTAAGCGAACAAAGAGGCGGCCCTGGAAGCAGTCTACACTAGTGTAGTCTGGCGATGAGAATAGGGATCGCACTAGGAAGGTAAACATCCGGTAACCAAAACAAAAGCCAGCTCGAACTGGGTGTACCTGACCGAAAATCGGAAATATCGCAGCCTCACTGTAAACTACGACACAGCGTCATTTTCAGTACGACCGCCGAAGAAGAAGAAGAAGAAGAAGAAGAAAAAGATGAAGAAGAAGAAACAGAAGAATGATTGAAAAACCAATTGTTTCACCTCTTGTGTCTAAGTGAGAACATAGAGTGACCACTACAGCTAAACCCCCAATTATGGGAAGCCTTAATCAGAACTATTTCAGTGACGGTTTAAAAACAATGATTTTACACATGAAGTTGCTAGCCCCATGTACATCTCTCTTTAGGTATCTAAAACGAGATGCTTTAGAGGTTACACTAGACTATTTAAAATTGGTACTACACTATTGGGTACCACTCATTATGGGTACCACGCATCATCATCATGCTCTTTGTAGAACGTTTCTCTCATCACAACAGCTCTGAAAGTCTCTCAATCTTTAGCCATTTCTCCAGCTTCCATCACAGTTATTCTAAACATCTTTGATGTCACGTGTCCATCTTTGATCTGTCTCTGTCTCGTTTTCCAGATACTATTCTTCCAAGAATTGTTTTTTTTTCCTTAAACAATCGTGGCGTTTGATGTGGCCAAGGCATTTTAGTTTCCTAGACATAATTCTCTTTACGAGGCTATTTTTTTCTAATTCCAGCTTCTTTAGGAGTCTGTGTTTTTATTTCGCTATCCTTGGTTTTCTGAGAACTTTCCGTAACATTTCTTCTTTTTCGTTCGTTCGCAATCTTCAGCTACCAAGCCACGAGAAGGCTTTGCAAATAGCAAAGATGTTGTCCGGATAATGGAATGCGTTGTGTCGTAGTTCACAGTTTGACTGCGATATTTGCATCTTGCGGTCCAACACATCCGATTTCAGCAGACATTTTTGAGTACCGAGTTAGCCTTCCCTCTTCGATCCCTTCTCCTTAGCCAGTCTGCTCTGTTGCATCATGTTACGGATAACGGCTGCAATAAATCTCCAGTGAACTATATCTCTTGCCGTTATGATGTAATGTGACAGGTTTTTTTCAGTCCATCTTCTGATGTCCTCCACCCACTTATAATGCCACCTGCCCCTTGAACGTCTGCCTTCTACTCTATCCTCTAGTATGGTCTTCAACAAGGAAGTATGTTTTGTTAAATGGCTCAGTTGCAGCCTGTTATCCAGGATCCCTGCATGGAGATGTAGAATAGTCTTGGCAGCTCTGGTTCTCTGACCCTGACGCTAGCAGTCAGTCATGGATCGCTGACCACTGCAGATATGCCACGTAATATTTTAGCTGTAAGGATTCAGTTTTCTCCTTTAGTAGCCGAGTAATAGTCAGTGTTTCACATTTGTACGTTGCCACAGAAAATGTGTTTCTCATTAGGGATTTAATTATTGGCTGTTAGTGTCCTGCCATACTGGATGCCACTTGTGTACGTAAAAAAAATGTGTAGAGGCATGCCCCGCTTATTCATGCATGATTCTCCATAAGATTAGGCTCTTCAACACGAATGTAAGGTTTGGGTACCTACGTCTTAATCTACCCCAAACAGAACAATCTATTTAAACACATAATTTGAGGCAATGACGTCACAGAATAATCCAGTTTTTAACTGTTGAGGATATCAAAAATTATGCGAGAATTTCTGCTCTGCCGCTTTGGTCTGAGCAATGAATTTCTGGAATCTTTCAACGTTGCTTCAGGGTAAGGAGAGTACCGTCCAGTTTCTAAAGCAGCATGGCATTACCCATGCATTCAGACGATGTAATAAAAACCATGTTATCTAATCCTAACCCTAACCCTATTCTAAACCTAAACCTTACCATTAACCTAACCATAAACCTAACTATAAACCTAACCATTAACCTAACCATAAACCTAACCATAAACCTAACCATAAACCTAACCATAAACCTAACCATAAACCTAACTATAAACCTAACCATTAACCTAACCATTAACCTAACCATTAACCTAACCATTAACTTAACCATAAACCAAACCATTAACCTAGCCATTAACCTAACCATGAACCTAACCATTAACCTAACCATTAACCTAACATAAACCTAACCATTAACCTAACCATTAACCTAACCATAAACCTAACCATAAACCTAACCATTAACCTAACCATTAACCTAACCATTAACCTAACCATAAACCTAGCCATTAACCTAGATATAAACCTAACTTTAAACCTATAACCATAGCCATAAACCTAAACCAAACCCTAAATCTAAACTTAACCATAACCTAACCATAAACCTAAACCTCTCCATAAATCTAACAATAAACATAAATATAACCTTAACCCTAAACTTAACCCTTAACCTACTCATAAACCTTAACACTAAACATAACCCTAAACCTAACCCTGACCATAAATCTAAACCTAACCCTGAACCTAACCCTGACCATAAATCTAAACCTAACATTAACTATACATATAACCCTAACCCTTCCCAAAACTGAATATAACCATCTTTTCTACACTTCTGTCTTTATCTAAGTCTTTACTTATTTATTTTATATCAAATTATATCAACCTGTTTCCCCATTAACCCGATATTGGGGAATGTCCCGTTACGTACGATAGGAACCCAGTTAACTCTGTTTCGGTTTCATCAAGACACAAGTACCAAAGTCTGTCCTGCTGTATTGCTAAGAGGTGACATGGCATAAAACTAAAGGTATCCCATCCAGACTGCAGACCTTCATTAGCAAGTGTCTCCGTCACATACTTCGTGTTAGATGACCAGAGATAATGGTACACACAGATCTGTGGGGGAAAGAACACGGTATCAACCAACACATCAAGAAATTGGAGAAAGTTGGGATGGACACATTCTTCAAGCACAGTAGATTAGCGATAATCGCTAAGTATAGCTTTTATTTATTTATCTATTTCTTGTGATCCCGCTTTTTATGCTAACGTCGTCTGACGAGTTCTCGTGAGAATTTCCACCGTTGTTTTAGCTCCTCTTTCGCTCTGTATAGTTGTAAGTTTAGTGTTGAATCGTTGGGCAAGTATACGAGGTCTGCTAAAAAAGTATGGTATATTTTTCTCGGAAAAAACACAATTACTCAGCAGGAGATTCGAAACCACAATCCCATTCAAAGTGCTCTCATTAGGACTCCACACACTTCTCCAAGTGGTCATGCAATTGTAGGAAGCATTTCAGGAAGTCTTCTTTGGGTGTTTAGTGCAGCTGGGTCGTCGTATTTAGCATAATGCCATCTCGTGACTCAAATCGGGTCCAGCATTAAAAAGCCAGAAAAATACAGAACTTAATGACTTAACAGCAGTACTCTGTAAACTATGCCAGCAGTCAACACCCAAACGAGTTGTAACATTCGAGGCAACGAGGAGGCAGACAGACTGGAAAAAGAGGTGCAAGGTTCCACAACCAGATTCAAGTGTGACCTATGAAGAGTCCAAAAGGTTTATTAGGGCCAGATACATGGCCAAATTGGAAACAGAGTAGGCTACACAACAAATGATGCTTATTACCAGTTGAACAGAAGAGAGCAGGTGGTGGTCTTCAGCGCATGAGCTACAGTGGTCAGCGACCCATATCTGACTGCTAGTGTCAGGGCCAGCGAACCAGAGATGCCACAACCCTTCTACACCTCCACTCGGTGATCCTGAATAACAGGCTGCAGCAAGGCAGACTGGCTAAGGAGAAGGGATCGAAGAGGGAATGCTAACACGGTACTAACATAATGCTCGCTGAAGTCGGTTGTGTTGTACCGAAAGGTGCAAATATCGCAGTCAAGCTGTAAACTACGACACAATACATTCCGTTCTCTGGACTACATTCTGCTACTTAAGCCCTTTTAGGGTTTGGTAGCGGGATATTGAGAACGAACGAAGCCAAGCCAAGACACCGCACAGGCTACAACATACAGAGGTATCATCTATTCAATAAACTGAAGATAGGTGCTACTGACGAATGCCCCTGTGGTACAGGGAAAATGACCCCTAAAGATCTACTGCAAAGTTGCCCGACATACGAGGACCAGAGAAAGCACATGTGGCCATCACCAGTGCCAACACTAGACAAGCTCTATGGCAGTGTCGACAGCCTCAGTATGACAGCTGCTTTCTTCGAACAAATTCAAGTGTACGTCTGACAGCGTACGAAGAAGAAGAAGACGAAAAAAAAGAAGAAGAAGAAATATGGTCCATTTCAGCGGGTTTTAAGCTTGGGGAGCAGCCAACATTGGCAATGAGCCATGTCAAGAAAATAGAAAGCTTTGGACCCCAGAGGAAGGTTGTGTTTGGCCAAGAAAGTCTGAATCATAAGTGAAGAATGAGTGTTGTCATCAGGAGGCTACAGCGTTTCTGTTGTCCACAGGTCTGGTTGTTTGTTTGCGTCGAACAGCATTACGAAAGCGACGGATGCCCTCCAGGTAGTACTCTTTAGTAATGCTTTGACCTTCTAGTGCGTACTCGTGATGCACAACCCCAAAGGTAGTCTCAATAAACGGTCAACATGACTTTGACATTGCGTCATTTCGTGGTGAATGAAAACCCGACGGATGCTCACCACACTCCATACTGAAAGTCTGACTGCGAGCGACGGAGGCAATCTGTGGGCTGGAAAAAATCGGCGCAAGCGCATGGCGGTCCCCTATACTTCCCTGCTGAAGGACAATGAACAGCTCACATACACTTGCAGATAGCACTATATGGCATTGGGCCATAGCTGACTGCTAGCGTCAGGGCCAGCGAAACAGAGCTGCCAAGACCCTTCTACACCTCCACGCGGTGATCCCGGATAACAGGCTGCAACAGAACAGACTGGCTAAGGAGAAGGGATCGAAGAGAGAATGCTAACCCGGTACTCAAAAAATGCTTGCTGAAGTCGGATGTGTTGGACCGAAAGGTGCAAATATCGCAGTCAAGCTGTAAACTACGACACAACGGATTCCGTTCTCTGGACTACATTCTGCTACTTTAGCCCATTTAGGATTTGGTAGTGGGAGATTGAGAACAAACGAAGCCAAGTTAGCCAAGCCATGGCATTGAGCCAAAGTGCAGCATTCTATTAGCTGCTGGATCAATATCCCACCAATCAACCAATCAACCAACCGAAGGGCAGCACCCATGCGTCATTTGTTTCGATGCAACAAAATTAAGGTCCAATACTTTTTTAAAAACACACCTCGTGCGTTCCTTATCTGGTCGTACAGGCGATAGGTACACGCTGAGCAGTTTAGTGTGTTCGTTCAGTCCACATGCGTACAGTGATGAAGCATGTGTATGTGTCTGTTCAGTCTGTTGTGCTCTGTAATGAGGTGAAAAATGGGGATATGTCCATGGCGGATCAAGAGTGTGATTGTTGTTGGTTGTTGTTGTTGTTGTTGTTTAATGCCCACAATGAGTAAGTTTACTCTTCTGTGCGCTCTGAAAGGGGCATTAAGTGGCAGGTTGAAGTAGTTTTATTCCCATCACGAGCGAACTGATGAAAGTGGACATCGGTCATCTAGGTGGCTGTGCTAAGCTTGGTTTTATCTACGTGACGCTCACTACTACGGGAATCACATCGATCAAATCCTCGACTGCTTTTAAAACAGCCTTTTTCCAGGGAGCGCTACATTGAAGATAGATAGTGGTCTTTGGTCAGTATGCTGTACCTGACCCGACTAGCGTCTCAGTTCCCCCAAGGGTTTGATAGTCTCCTTTTGGCTGATTCTGTTATCCTCTACCAGCCTGGACAGCTGTCTGGTTCTCAAAGAATGCCATGTCATTGTCTTTTGGTTCACAATCTCATACCGGGTCTGCAAATGTATCTGCCTTCTCATTCCTCGTGTACGCCACAGTGGGATGGTAGCCACTGAAGTATGTTTCGCTTTCTGACAGCTTCCTTGTTTAGTTCATTCATCAGGTGCGGGAGTTTGCCTCCTTTGGGAGCTTTCAGTACAGATATGTGAAGATGTTTACCTGGTGACAAGCAGAATTGCTTTAAAGGTAATGTCCGCAGCTTATTCAAGCTTTATAGTGAGAGCAGAATTTACCAGTAGGGGTACTTCTAGTCTCACAATGGTTTTCAGGATATTCTTTTTCTTATGCGATGGCTGCTCATTTAGACTGGGACTACGGAGTCTTTAATAAATTGTGCTCTTTTTGTATGTCTCAGTACCGCTGTACAGTTTCTCCTCGAGGGGAGAAGTTCTGGGTGCAGTCCTGAAGTGCATGTGCTATTGTCATGTATGACAGACCGCAGTAACATAGGCTGATGGTACATATCTTGAATTTGGTGTACAGGTGGTGTCTCATCCTGTTGTGGCTAGTTCGGAGACGTAATCTGGTAACCTGGTCTTTTCTGGAAAGTTGGTAGTATCTATCTTCTGCGTGATGTTTGGTGTATTCTTCCTCCCAATTTACACTGGATAGCTCTTTCATTATGGCTTTTACCTTTTCATAGTTGACCAATGTATTATTCCTCGATGAATTTCGCTTCCTCATCGTCAAGTTTGCTCTCAATTCGTTCAGTTAATTGTTCTTGGGGGATTTGAGTGCCGCAATGGCTGACCAGTCAGTCTCACAATTTTCTCATGTTGTTCTCATGCATTTTGTGTTGTAAATCGTTTCTGCCGAGGTCTTAACATCCTCACTTTCGGCTCTGAAGATGAAATGAAAACTTGTCTGTCGCTATTCACCATTCATTTGTCTGATCACCAGTCTGCCCACTTCTCCGTCCCAGGTGCTACTTGTAACTGAGCCATCTGTACAGGCATGTGTTGACCTGTCTACTGGATACTTAGTGTCTTTGTTTTCTTCTGTGATGGTCTTCTCTCCAGGTCTGATTGCTCTTATCTGTCTTTGAACCTCTTCTATTTGTCCTATTCTCTTTGGGAGTATGCATGCACAGAGTAGCAAATGGGCTGCATCAGCCTTTGTTTTGTTTGAAACATTATTTTGTCCTTGAGTGTCAATTCCTTTGAGTTTTAGGCGGTTACTTCTTTTAAGTCTGCTCTTTCCTTGGTTGTTCCTTCTTTGGTGCACTGTGTGGTTCTGCAGTCTCTAATATTTGATTTCGAGATATGAAACAAAGACACAAACCCCTCCCTTCTTGATGTAATTTGTTTCTGAACCATTTGTGTAAGAAATGTATGCACGTTAACGTTAAAAACTCCGTACATCTGGACAAATAAAAACGTAAATGCTTTCTGTATATCACTTTCAAATGGTTACAAAAGCTAAATAACATACTACATATATGAATATATGATACACCACAATGACCAACAGATACAACAGACATAGTCTGGATAATTCGAAGAATTTACCTATCTGGAAAGTAACATTGATAAAGACGGAGGAACAGACCCAAGATGTTAATGCCAGAATTAACAAGGTCAGATTTGCTTCCATCTCTCTTCGCCCAATAAAGAACTCGGTAGAATTCTCCATAGAGAATAAGGTTAGGCTGTTCAACACGAATACAAAGTCGGCCCGGATATATGGCTCTGAGACATGGCTTGTGACTAAGGGTATAGCACCCAGACTGCAGATCATCGGTAACAAGTGTCTTAGTCGCATGATGCGTGTTAGAAGACCAGAGGTAAGCACAAACAAATGGGTGGGAAAGAACGTGGTAACCACCACACCATCGGGAGCTGGGGAGAGAACGTGGGGATTGGCTTCGTTCATTCTCAATCTCCCGCTACTAAACACTGAAAGGGCTTAAGTAGCAGAATGTAGTTCAGAGAACGGAATGCGTTGTGTCGTAGTTTACAGCTTGACTGCGATATTTGCACCTTTCGGTCCAACACATCCGACTTCAGCAATCATTTTTTGTGTACCGGGTTAGCATTCCCTCTTCGATCTCTTCTCCTTAGCCAGTCTGCTCTGTTGCAGCCTGTTATCTAGGATCACCGCGTGGAGGTGTAGAAGGGTCTTGGCAGCTCTGTTTCGCTGGCCCTGACGCTAGCAGTCAGTTATGAGTCGATGACCACTGCAGCTCATGCGCTGCTCAGAATTTTGATCCCCCGAACGTGGGGATTGACACATTCAGAAAAAATGCAGACAAAATAGCCAGACATGCACTTGATTGGAAACCACAGAAGAAAAGACGAGTGTGAAGGTCAAGAAACATATAGCGGCGAACAGTCGATGAAATGGTTCGATCAATCGGTACCTCATGGGCGTAGCTCATGAAGACGGTACAACAGAGGAACAGATGTAGAACATCTGTTATGACCATGTGTTCCTTGGGGAACCAGACGGATAAATGATAATGACCCCGGACAGTTTCTGTGAACGGACTGAGCGAATTAAGGTGGTGTCGACTGAGAACTGTCGGTCGTCAAAACATCACCAAATAGGTCGGTTAAGCGAGGCTCGCAGTCGATAGTATGGTGAATGGTTTATAATTGAAAATGGTCGGTTAAAGGGGACTTGATTGACAGGGTATTGCCTGTTTTTAACTACAATTATGTACCTTTAATTTAATTTGCATGTTAACCTGTTCTCAATTAAATGAACAAATACTGCACGGATATGTTTCGTACAACGGTTCTGTACAAATCATAGACGTACCTACACTGACGATGTTCTACGTTGAAATGAACAAAGAATACCGGAAATGAGAATAGCGGATGTGACGTTGGGAAATAGAAACCAGCCACTTCCTTTGTCCTGTTTTCTGACAGGTGTTTGAAGCCTTCTTCCTTAGTGCACAGGAAGTTCGACAGTTTGTTCAGCTCTGGAAAATGTTACTCATTTGTGTCTGTACCCCGTACAGTCGTTAGCGATTAAATAGCCCAAATGCTGTACCTTTAGATTTAGGGAGAAGAAAGAGTGAAGAGGATGTAGTAGCTATAATAGCCCTCTGTATCTATTCCGACTGAAGATCTCACACATCGATGAGTGCCCATGTGGAACAGGAGGCCAGAACCCTGAACATATTCTACAGGAGTGTCCAACCTATAGGGAAATGTGATGCCAGACTTGGCCAGAGGGTAATGAGACAAAAACTGTATGGCAGCCGCTCTGACCTGGTGAAGACTACAGACTTCATCATGGCGACTGGCCTGCAGATATAGCATGACCAAAAGATCCTGAACGCAAAGAACAAGCAGAGCCCTCTGTAGGAATTAATGTCCCAGCTTCTGGGGCCCACAAACGGCAATTAGCTCACTTCAAAGACTTGATAGTCTGTCCCAGACATCTGTCGTCACCACACAGTTTATTTCTGAAATCATATTTATGTTACTCATAAACTTGATTGTCTGCCGCAGAATTTTTAATAGTCATTCAGCAAATGTTAAATTAACTTAACTTAACTTAACGTCTATATACTGGTTTAGAAGACTCTTTATAATTTTTTTGGAGAATGGTTTAGCGGTCCATATTAATAGGCTGAAACATTAGAGCTAAGTAAACCCGCAGCCAGTTAGGCGCATCTATATCTGGTCTTAACAAACCACCTGGGGAAAGGTTAAAAATACTTGGCTAGATTTTTAGTTTTAATTTTGTAGGGGGAGGCCATTAAGCCTACTCTTTTTGATTTCCAACTGCCAGGGAATTGTTAACGTGCTTACACTGAACACGGGAGTCCGATCTCATTACCCAGCGATCAGGGGTCCGATCTGACTACCCAGCAATCAGGGGTCCGATCTCACTACCCAGCGATCAGGGGTCCGATCTCACTACCCAGCCATCAGGGACATTTGTACCAGAAGATCCACGAGAAAAAAACCCGCAAAAAATCTTACAAAGGACACCGTTGTTTGTAAGGCTGTTTCGTCTCCATACAGCTTCTGTCTCATATCTGTCTCACGAGGTCAGAATTGTTCTCTCTTTTCCTGCGTGAGCATACAGCTTTGTAGGATGTGTTCCACGGTCATGATATGCTCCCCACATGGGCACCTGTCATCTGTCACAATCCTCATTTTGTTGTAAAGATGACTCTTGAGTCTGTTATGCCCAGTTCTCAGTCTGAAGATGATGACTTGTTCTTCTCTAGTTACGTTATAGTAGCTGTCTTATTTTCGGAAGTCGGAGTGTTGATCAGCCCATTTTACCCTGAAGTTGGCTTTAATTATGGTCTTGGCCTCATTATATGTGATACTCAGATCTGTTTCTGGGGATGCTCCTCCACTCTTTGCTAGTTTGTCTGCAGCTTCATTGCCTTCAATATTGCAGTGGGATGGGATCCACTGTATGACCAAACTTGGGTGTTCTGCTGAGAGCTGTATCAGGGAGAACATACATTGCTCGAGATCTTCATCTTTGTGTTGTTTTAGCGCTTCTATTACTGACGCGGCATCAGTCAGGAATACTATGTTTTCTTGGTGGATATCTTTATCTTAGATTACAAGCTCAGCTGCGGCCTTCAGTGACTCTGCTTCTGTGATCACGAATATGAACTTTAAAATAACGAATCAACTCTAGTTTTCAAGATGCTTTCAATGATGTTGATTCAGTAGACTCATGGCTTTATCTTTCCACGCTAATGCCCCAGTCCTTCTCTTTTCTATAGCTTTATCACGTTATTTCCAACAAAACGGATAGCCTTGAGCTGAGCGCCAATAGGATGATGACATTTGTAACAGTAATTGCAACCACGTCTCCTCATTGTCATCACTTGTGTTCTGGATTCTGTGAATGCACACGTGTCGTTCATGATGCCTCGTTAATGTGTGAATAGTACGGATTATTTTTACTATATTTGCGGACAAATAACCTCGAATCACAAATAATGCATTAGTCATAATAAAACAAGCTTGTAGCTTTTATTTTGGTTGGGAGATAGATGACCAGGATCGTTTGTGGGCTACTTTCATGCGTATCAATCCTGATCAAGGAATTTGTGTTGCTAGTTCAACCAAAGAGGGTTCGCTTCGTTTTGCTATTCCAATGGTGTGGAGGAAACCGACAAATAATCTTAATGATTGTTACTTTTGCATGATTTCTCCAATTGGACTTGCTATTTATAAGAAGAAAATACAGCAAGCGGTCTAACGGAATATGCCCTCTGTTATACGGCCAGTGCCTCACGCCAAAATCAAGGAAGGTGTATTTGTCGGTCCACGGAAACGACAGCTCTTCGGAGATCAGCAATTTGAGGATAGTCCTCACAGGCGATGAAAAGTTAGATTGGAATGCTTTCCAGTAAGTGGCCATAAACGTTTTGGGAAACAATAAGTTTGACAAAGATGGGGGAAGAGGCTGAGTGGTGGAGGGTTGAGGGGTCGGGATGGTAAAGTGTAGGGGGTGTGGGGGGGGGGGGGGTGGAACAAGAACGAAACCAAACAATTCTAAATTGATTCTACAATGTATTGAGCATGTACTACGCGTGACAAAATTCTAAATATAAAAAAAATAATTTACATAAATCTAAAAATAAAATCATCCTCCACCTATGTGTGTGTGCTCACATTTCAAAACCTCTGTCCTTTTGTGCCAGTTCCTCCCTCGTGTGTTGAGCCTGCGGTCGTTTTTCCAGCGCGGTCATCTTATCCCCCCACAAACACGCACTCGAGATATCGATTAGAATAACACCCTCGTTCTACGCTCGTCTTTGATGGCACTCTCTTGTCTATCAAGACAACCTGGGGGCAAATCTACTGGCGCGGTGTGCTCAACTGGGATGCGCTGCGCATGTGCAGTATTGTTTCATGTGTGAGTGTGAGTTAAGCAGAGAGTGAAACATGTCAATTGACATTGCCACGTTTTAGTCACAGCTATGCAGCTTCTCAAAATATGAGACCCCTGACTGGAATTACCGGAATTCTGGTTATTCGTATTTTATACATGATGTCAGGTAAGAAAAGGAATCACATTGCTGAGTAGGGCATGATCTGTAGCTGTAAGCGACCCAAAGCTAACTGCTAGCCTCAGGGCAATCGACCTAAATCTGCCAAGACCATTCTCTACCTGCACGCAGGGATCCTGAATAACAAGCGGCAAAAAGGCAAACTGGCTGAAGAAAAGGGATCGAAGATGTACCCCAAAATACCTGCTGAAGTCTGATGTGTCGGACCAAAAGGTGCAAATATGGCAGTCAAGCCGTAAACTACAACACATCGCTTACCTTCTCCAGAGTACATTCTGCTACTTGCAAAGCCCTTTTTAGAGCTTAGCAGCGGAGGTTTGACAACGAACGAAAAAGAAGGTAACAACAGCTCTTTAATTTGTTTCGCTTTTAAACCATTGGGTCCTAATTGGGAGCAATGAACAGTACCAAGCAAGTCAGTAAATAGGTCACACATGACTATTTAAATAAACCAAACTAAATAAGACACAAGCTTGAAATCTGAATTGATTGAGAGGATGGTGAATAGACAACGTAAAGACCTGATGACGACCTCATACGCGGCGCATCAAGCCCAGGAGAGTCGATCAAGGATCCTCACCACGCCGATAAGGTATACCAATAACTAACTAGCTAGCTAGCTAACTAACTAACTAACTAAATAACTTGAAAAACCATTTATTATTGGATTGAAATTGTCCTTCCATTCACAACATAATTTCCATCAACATTGAAACACAAATATTCAGGGATCAAGATGTTGAGCAGCGCATGAGCTGCAGTGGTCAGCGACCCATAGCTGACTGCTAGCGTCAGGGCCAGCGAACCAGAGCTGCCAAGACCCTTCTACACCTCCACGCCCTGATCCTGGCTGCAGCAGGGCAGACTGGCTAAGGAGAAGGGATCGAAGAGGGAATGCTAACCCGGTACTCAAAATATGCTTGCTGAAGTCGGATGTGTTGGACCGAAGAGTGCAAATATTGCAGCCAAGCTGTAAACTACGACACAACGCATTCCGTTCTCTGGACTACATTCTGCTACTTAAGCCCTTTCAGCGTTTGGTAGCTGGAGATTTAGAACGAACGAAGAAGAAGAAGAAGAAGAAACACAAATCCCATGACTTTATCAATGCACCAACATTGATACACAAATCCCATAACATTATCAATGCACCAAAACGTAAAGCATAGACGTCTTCAGAGACTAAATAAGATCAAAGGACACGCCGAGCAGAGAGTTAGAGGATTATTCAAGAAAAGTAGATACCAGCAGGAGAAAATAGAACAGGGCAGGTCTGTTTGAGATTGCTGGTTGATGACCTATGTACACCAAGATGATATTGCTGACGAAGAAGAAGAAAATATATATTTGCTTGGATCAACCGAGGTCTAAATTCCGAAGTTACAATAGGCTGGCGTGAGAGATAAATGTAAAGGTGGGTCCGATGGTAGCACTTGCCGTCGGGGATTAAGATAACTCTTCATGGACTAAGCCGCAGCTTATGTGAGGTTGGGTGGCCAGTTCCCTTCCCTGCTGTTTATATCTTCCCCAACTCATACGTCATGTATCCATTTACAGTTGGGTCGACTGGAGAAGCGGTCGTACCAGGAACAAACCACGCACTGATTTTTTTTCTGTCCGTGATTTCGAAACCTGGCGCGATGTAGTCCCTGCCTTGGCGAGCCAGCTCACTGTGGACTAGGCTACACGGGCGAAAAGCGAGGTTAATGAGACCCTTTTTTAGGGTGTTCCAGTGGCTTCTCGTGGCAAAGGTACCTGGTTCGAAACCCCGACGGCTCCCGTGAATCTATTGTAAATAAAATACTCCGTCCTGAGTGAATTCCCGAGTTTTTTTCTAGGGATAAAAGAATAGATCCACGGTACCTCAATGCATGTCGTTAAAAGGCGACCGATGAGAATTGTATATGGGGCCAGCAACCTCATCGTGCAATTACAATCTATCAAGAAGCCTGCCGAAGACGGAAGTGTCGGAACGAAAGCTGCACATATCTAAGTCAAACTGTAAACTAGTGACACAATGCATTCCGTTCTCCGGACTACATCCTGCTACTTGCAAAGCCCTGTTCAGGGCTTGGTAGACGGAGATTGAGAACGAAGGTAGAAGAAAAAGAAGAAGTTACAGAAGCTACCACTGCAGAAGAACGCAAAGTGAGTTGGCTCAGACTTCCTGAAGGAAGCCAACTGCAATGATAGCCATATACTCCGGCTGGAGTGATCAAGGGACAAGAATGCAGGACAAGAAGAATACATTATTCTGGATCGACGGGAGAGGGGGGGGGGGGGGTTTAGTTGGCTTCTCATGGCAAAGACATCGGGCTCGAAACCCTGGTTATCGCCTTAGTAAGCCCAGTTGTAAATATGGACCTGGTTTACTGCTAAGGAATAAAAGGCAGAAATAAAGCTTGTTCTTGGTTGGCAGCCTAATGTCACTCTTATATAGATACAGGTCTTCTTCAGTTGTTTCACTGCTCTGTGAGGTGTGTTGACACTTGTCGGCAGTGCTGGTATGAATCTTTTCCTCATGCTTGCAAGCGCATTGCATTCTTCATCTTCTTCTTCTTCTTCTTCGTTCGTTCTCAATCTCCCACTACCAAACCCTGAAATGGCTTAAGTAGCAAAATGTAGTCCAGAGAACGGAATACGTTGTGTTGTAGTTTACAGAATTCGGATTGTTTATTTTATTCCGCTTTCAATTGTATTGTCTGGTGTGCGTATTTTTCTTTCGAGTGCTTATAACATGCAGGTCTATGCGACTTTTATCGCTACTTTGTTTTCAATCCACATGGTTTTGAGTTTTGTCCCTTCGTAGGGAGAAAGCGATGGAAACGTTTTTGTCTTTTCCCTACTTATCTCGTTTGATTTTTGTCATCCGAATCATACATGGCCTCTGCCCGTGTCAGGAATCCTGTATCAAAAACTTACATACACTATATAGCAATTGTTTTGATGTAATATTTTGCTTGCACCATGTACATCCCTCTTTAGTTGCCTTTTGCAATGTGCTTTAGGTTGGCGGAAGATGCAGAATAGTGAATGAACTGACAGCAGCCAGCGAGTCTTAATTTGAAGGGCAGATAATGATTATGCAAAGATTACGATGCTTTAGGATTATGATGGGAAAACATTAAATACAGTCCTCAAGTGGTACAAAGCTACTTCTAGTGCTGCTATTTGTGCCTCACAGTTTGAACATATCTCAGGCATCAAACAGATCATCAGATGTTCTGTCGGCATACTCTATGTAGACTCCCTATCCCGCTTTAATGGTGGCCTTAAAAGCAGACCCATCAGTATAGACATGTATCCATTCTTCTAAGCAGGCATCAATCGTTCTCTGTGATGTTCTCATACGAATTACTAGATTATAACTTCATCTTGTATTATCTGTAAGTTTTGTTTCTTGTTCTTCTTCTTCTTCATACGCAGTCAGACAGTAACCATTATTTTTTCGAAAAAAAGCGGCGGTCATCCTGAGGCTGTCGCCACTGCAATAGAGCTTGTCTTGCAGTTCCACTGGTGATGGCCACATCTGCTCTCTCTGATCCTCGTATGTCGGGCAGTTCTGCAGCAGATGTTCAGCGGTCATTTTACCGGTACCGCACGGGCATTCGTCGGTACTACCTATCTTCAATTTGTCTATTGTGGCCAGTGCGAAGTCTGAAGACAACGACCTGCTCTCTTCGGTTCAACTGGTAATAGGCATCGTTTTTGGTGTAACCAGTATGTTCGGTTTCCCATTTGGTCATGTATCTGGCTTTGATAAGCCGTTTTGACTCTTCGTACGTCATACTAGTATCTGTTTGTGGTAGTCTTGCACCTTCTTTTGCCAGTCTGTCTGCCTCCTCGTTGCCTTGGATGTTGCAGTGTGATGGGACCCACTGTACCACTACCCTTTTTGGTGCGGACTGCTGGCACAGTTTGCAGAGTGCTGCTCTTAAGTCGTTAAGCTCAGTGTTTTTCTGGCTTTTTAGCGCTGTGACTACGGTGAGAGCATCTGTAAGCAGGACTATATGGCTTTCATTTTCATTGTGTGTCACCATTTCTTCCACTGCCGCCCTCAGTGCCTCTGCCTCCGCTCTGAAATTGCTTGTGTACTTACCAGTAGCGAATGGCAGTGTTATTTGTTTGCCATTTGGTAGGTTCAGGAATGCCCCTCCGTTCTGTGTAGTGTTTGTTACAGAACCGTCGGTGTATGCATGGATCCAGTCCATACTTGGGTAGCTTTTCGATATGAAGCTTAGGGTAGTATCTCTCCTTTGTTTTGTTTCAATTTATGACATTCTTAGACATTTATGTGATGGTAACATTCTTACTCTCTCTGTTTCTTGTCGTTTGTGTGGGAGGTGACATCTGTCTTTAATCTCACTGACATGGTAGAGAACTGGCTTTTGTTTGATTCTCTACTTTTGTTGTTATTTTTCTACAAGACTTCAATTGGAGTGGTCTTTGCTCATTCTTTCCCTCCTCATGTTGATTGATCATGATGATAATTAGCACCGTCATCAAAATCTGTTATAAATCAGCTTTTACGTAAGTATCAAACGGACTTGTCAGACTAAGAGCAGGACATTCCTTACTCTAACTCCAATATAAATACAAGAAACTAATCTGGATGATAAAGACAAGGCTAGTCAATAACCTCTACTTAGAGCAAGTGACAACAGTTAGATCAGGCAAGAATTACTATTTAGTAACTTCTACTTGGAGTAAGTGGTGTTACAGTTAGATCAGACAAGAATTACTATTTAGTAACCTCTACTTGGAGCACGTGACAACAGTTAGATCAGGCAAGAATTACTATTTGGTAACCTCTACTTGGAGCAAGTGACAACAGTTAGATCAGGCAAGAATTACTATTTAGTAACTTCTACTTGGAGCAGGTGGCAACAGATCAGGGAAGAATTACTCTCCGTATATTGACATCCAAAGAGGTGTGAGACAGATATGTGTGTTGTCCCCTTGTCTGTTTAACCTTCACACACATAAAATCTTCAGACAGGTTGAAAGAGTGCCTGTACTGAACATCAATGGAAGAATAATCATCAATCTGAGATATGCTGATAACACTATATCGTTAGTTGAAAATGAGAAAGAGTTGCAGGATCTTGTGGATATAGTGAACAGCGGAAGTATTGAATATGGTTTAGATATCAACATAGGAAAACAAAATGTATGTTGTTTACCAAAGCAAATGTGCAGCCCAAAACTAATACTAGAGTGAACAGCTTGATACTAGAACAGGTGGATAGCTCCTTGTGACTGTGATAGATAAATACAAGTGACGGTAGATATGAAAGGGAAGTGAAGAAGAGAGTAGGAGTGGCTAAAGGTGTATTTAATATCCCTATGGATGTATTGGCATCTACAAAAATAACCAATACATTTAAAAAAGACTCATCAGGTGTTACATATATTCAAAATTATTAAATGGTGCAGAAACAAGGACTATAAACAACACAAACAGTTGGAAAACAAAATAGAGGCCCACAAAATGGGGCTATACAGAAGAATGTGTCGCATTTCGTGGAAAGAGAAACAAACAAATAGCGATGTCCTGACGAGAGTAAGCAATGGTCATCATCATAATGTAGGATATCCTTTATAGAACGTCGATCCATTCACAGTCTGAAAGAAACTCTTTCCCTTGCCAAAACTCCAGTCTCCGCCACAGTCCCACCCAGGCATTCCTGGATATCTTGGTGCCATCGTCTTCTTGGTCTATTCCTGCCTCTTTTACCTAGCACCATGCCTTCCATCACTGTTCTCTCGAGACCGTTGTGTCTCTTGATGTGATCAAAGTATTTACATTTCCTGCCAAAAAGGGAATTGATAAACCAGAACTCCTCTTTGTTCAACTATTGCCGAATGTCTATAGTTTTCTTTTTTGTCTGTCGAGGGTATTCTGAAGATCTTTCTTTAACATTTTGACTCGAAGGATTTGATTCTTTGTTTAGAAGTTTTGATAATCATCCATAATTCGCAGCCAAATGCTGCCACGAAAAAACACAGGTTATAAAAACGTTCAGTTTTGTCGTTTTGTTGGTGCTCTGCCATAATTTCTTCAGGCTGTTCAGTCTCTGCATTGCCGTGGCTAGTCTTCTTCTGATTTCTTTCGATTTCTTTGGAGCCAAGATATTCAAAATACGTGACCTGATCTATTTCCTCACCACCCACCGTAAATTTATGTTCACATCGTGTTTTGTCGGTGGTCATTATCTTGGTTTTGTTTAGGTTTCTAAACACGTTTCGATATTTACTGCGTGTATTTACGGCTGAAACTAGCTGCTCTAGCTCTTCTGCACTTCTTGATAGTATCACTGTGTCATCTACGTATCGTAGCTCTGGAATCTCGTAACCGCCAATCGTAAATGGGTTGAAACTTTCAATGTTCTCGTCGTCTTCTCTAACATTTGTCATTATATTTACTGTTATGGAAAGAAAGGGAGCTAGCCATCCCACCACCCCCTAACCTCATATCCAGAGGATTGACACTTAAAAGCTCTACACAGTTGCGTTGTATCCATGGATGATAGCTAGATCCACCATTATTGATCGTCAGCTTTTTGTGATTTTATGACGTAATATCTATAGATTTGTCCAGATCAACACAGTTGTATAATCCATATGGATCGCATAATAAGCCCAGTGGTAGAGCACTCGTTATTCATGGTGAAGGAGCAGCGTTCAGCTCCAGCTACTGTCACGCTTCAGTCGACCCAGCTGTATAACGGATACATGCGTATCTGACAGGGGTAAGGACATGAAATACAGCGAAATAGGGAACTGGCCACCCCCACCTCACACAAGCTGTGGCTTAGTGCATTGAAATATTTAACACTTCATCACCGATAGCAGTTTTTGTTATGAGAGTTTTTAAAATAGAAAAAGGAAAAGAAAACGATTACTCGGAATTGATAGCAAGGAAGCAGTGTTCAATTTATCTCACTACTGGTAAGCTTGAGTCGGCCTAGCTGTAAGTTAGTTGCTCAACCAGCAGACGGGTTTGTCTTAATGATGTAACTTGCGCAGTATTTGGATTAAAGTGAGAAAGAATCTGCGCTAGTCATCAACCTCACTCTCAGGTCCCGAGCTATATTGGGCCTGTGGCAAGACATAAGTGAAGAAGGTAATTCAGGATGCAGGCACTTTGCTTCCACCTATTTTGAGACCAAGTCGCTATAAACCTGCGAGGCCCGTTTCCGTTAATTGGTTTGAGACCACAGCGACCTCCGGTCAGCTATAAATCAATACCTGGCTTACGGTTAGGGAAGCAAAGGCAACGAGGAAGGGAACTAGCCACCCCCACCTTGTGATGCTGATATAATCCCGTTAGCTGTGAGAGGGTAGCTCTTGACAGCCCAGTGCCTACCATAGAGAACCACAAGCTCTCCTTATATGTGCTCGTATAAAGTATGTTGGTATCATGAAAGTGAAAATAGGGGGTTGTGGATACGGACGCATCTGTCGGCCTTGCAGGCTCGTCCCGTTCTGCCAAGGATGCGACATATACTTCTGGGCTGGCTAATATCTGCCTCGTATAAGCTGGGACTTAGAATACTGAAGTCTGAAATACTTAATTCCCAATTAGCTGGCACGTCTTCCGTGGTACACCCTTTTAATCAATCTATCAATGTCAGTCGTTCCTATAATGCATAGTAGGCCATCCCTCCTCCTATAAGTTAGGTCTTGATCTGTTCTTTCTACCTCTCTCCAGTAATGAGGAAAGACTCAGAAAAACCAGCCTACAGTGTCTAAAAAAGAGAAGAATTAGAGGTGACAATACAGGTTTATAATATAATCAAAGGATAGGATAAATTAGACTAAAACAAGTTTTTTTTTCCTTCAAAATACAACCACCCGCAAGAACAAGAGGGCATAGCTACAAATTAACAAAAGAAAGATCCAGATTAAATATTAGAAAATATTTTTTTAGTCACAGAGTGGTGAATGCTTGGAATGCATTGCCATATGAAGTAGTAGAGGCAGGGACAGTTAATGCATTTAAGAATAGATTGAATGAGCATAGCTTTTAGAGCAAGGAAATGTAAATAAAACTGGTTGTATACAGACTCTGCAGAGTCTTCTAAGCCAGTACAAAGACCTTAAGTAAAGTTAAGGTCCAGCGACCGAAGTTCATTTTCAGTCTCTTCTCCGAGTGTTTTTGGAAAGATGCAGGAGTGATCCCCTTATTCAAAAAAGGCAAAAAATCAGATCCAGCAGATTATAAACCGGTGAGTTTAACGAGCATAGTCTGTAAATTGTTAGAGTCAATAATCAAAGAAAACATTGAAATGCATTTAGACAAATGTAATCTAATTAGAAATAGTCAGCATGGGTGTACAAGACGGAGATCATGCTTAACAAATCTATTAGAATTCATGGAGGAGGTTACTAAAATCATAGAGGAGCCAGTGGATGTTATTTATCTAGACTTTGCAAAGGCCTTTGATAGAGTACCTCATTAAAGATTATTTCGAAAGTTAAAATCACATGGAATAGGTGGAGAAGTTGCCAAATGGATTGAAAATTGGTTAACGGGAAGAAGGCAGAGGGTGGGCATAAATAAGGAGTACTCTGAGTGGTGTGAAGTGAAAAGTGGTGTGCCACAGGACTCGGTTTTGGGACCAATTTTATTCTTGATATATATAAATCATTTGGACATTGATATAGGATCCATGATTGCAAAATTTGCTGATGACACAAAACTATGCAGTAGTGTCTCATCTAAAGCGGAAGTGGATATATTGATGTCGGATTTAGATAAAATTAGAGAATGGTCTGTAAGCTGGCAAATGGAGTTTAATGTAGATACATGTACAGTCTTCCACATGGGTAGATCCAGAATGGGAGAAAACAATATTAGAAAGATAGATAAGGAAAGGGACCTAGGGGTTATAATAGATCATACAGGAACGGTGAGTGAGCAAGTTAAGGTAGCAGTGAAAAAGGCAAATGTAATGTTAGGTATGATAAAAAGAAATATTAAACATAGGAGCAAGGAAGTGATCG
>JAVGWX010000002.1:99363371-99475871 GCA_036924085.1 Ariolimax columbianus
ATATAAATATGTTATATAATATGTACACACACATATGAACGTACCAGGTATGATTAAAAAGATCCATCCAGATTGATAAAGTTCTAGAGCCATTGGATACAGGACGAAGTTGCCAGACACATGTTGACTTCTGAGACACATGTTGACTTCTGAATATAATGTGCATCTAAACCGAGTCAAGTCTGACCAGCGCCTCTGCTTGTAGTATTGCTTTGTCCTTCTGTGTGTAAACCACATTCATTGCATCGCTTTGACGAAAACGAAGAAACACGAATTTGCTTCATATTTTGCCAAAAAACATGGCGAAGCACAACAAATTACAGACAGTATACTAGGAAGATTGTATGAGTCGTACATAAGTGTTAGTGGGATAACCGTTTTAAAGATGGCCGTGACAGTCTTGAGAGGTCCCACAAAGAAATAGTGAGAAAAAAATTGTTGAACTTGTGCATGCACCTGCGACGGGGAATCTACAAATCACAATTTGTGAGTTCTTTGAAGGCCTACGCATTAGTAGTAGCCATTTTCAGTCATGACTGACTATATGATGATATGACTTCTTCTTCTGCGTTCGTTTTCAATCTCCCGCTACCAAGACCTGAACAGGACTTCGCAAGTAGCAAAATGTAGTCCGGAGAACGGATTGCACTGTGTCGCTAGTTTGCAGCTTGGACTGCAATATTTGCACTATTCGGTCCGACACATCCGTCTTCGGCAGATTGATATGACTGAAAGAGCACATCTAGTCGTAGCCCCTTTCAGTTATAACTGACTACGTGATGCTATGACTGAAAGACCACATCTAGTCGTAGCCCCTTTCAGTTATAACTGACTACGTGATGCTATGACTGAAAGACCACATCTAGTCGTAGCCCCTTTAAGTTATGACTGACTACGTGATGCTATGACTGAAAGACCACATCTAGTCGTAGCCCCTTTAAGTTATGACTGACTACGTGATGCTATGACTGAAAGAGCACATCTAGTTGTAGCCCCTTTAAGTTATGACTGACTACGTGATGCTATGACTGAAAGACCACATCTAGTTGTAGCCACTTTCAATCACGAGAACGAACGACGAATACGAAATGCAACTTGAAAGGAAAAATATATTAGAATGTTGAGTTAGAATTACCCGAATGCACCGAGTAAGCTGCACGTCTATTTCATAAGATCACTTCAAAACATGTTTCCAGCAGGGACAGCAGCTCTGAGCTAAGTGTGGCTTCTTGCGGGGAAATTAAGAGTCGACGCTATTTCGAAAGCAACACGCAAACACACCTGCTTCTCTTGTGTTACTATTAGTGTTACACAAAACTATTTAGTAGTGTCTCATCTAAAGCAGAAGTGGATATACTGATGTCGGATTTAGATAAAATTCGAGAATGGTCTATAAGCTGGCAAATGGAGTTTAATGTAGATAAATGTACAGTCATTTATATGGGTAGATCCAATATTGAACATAATTACAGAATGGGAGAGAAAAATATTAGAAAGATATATAAGGAAAGGGACCTAGGGGTTATAATAGATCCTCCAGGTAAGGTGAGTGAGCAAGTTAAGGTAGCAGTAAAAAAGGCAAATGCAATGTTAGGTATGATAAAAAGAAATATTAAACATAGGAGCAAAGAAGTGATAGTCAAACTGTATAAATCATTAGTCAGACCTAGATTGGAGTACTGTGTACAGGCGTGGAGTTCTTATCATAGAAAAGATATAAAAATGCTGAATTCCAGAATTATAGTTATGAGGAAAGACTCAGAAATACCGGCCTACAGTGTCTAGAAAAGAGAAGAATTAGAGGTGAATTAATACAGGTTTATAAGATGATCAGAGGAATAGATACATTAGACTATACCAAGTTTTTCAAAACACAGCCACAAACAAGTACAAGAGGGCATAGCTACAAATTAACTAAAGAAAGGTCCAGATTAGATATTAGAAAATATTTATTTAGTTAGAGAGTGGTGAATGCTTGGAATGCATTGCAACGGGAGGTAGGGGAGGCAGGTACAATTAATTCATTGAAGAATAAATTGGATTCTCCTAGCTTTTAGAGCAAGGCAATGTAAATAAAACTGGTTGTATACAGACTCTGCATAGTCTTCTAAACGAGTATAAAGACGTTAAGTGAGTAGGGCTTAATATGCAGCACTGACAGAGGCCGACAGCAGTGAGGTGACTCGTATCTGGCTGCTTACACCAAGGCCAGTGACCTATATCTGAACAGGACCCTAATTAGCCTCCAAGTGGCGACCATGGAGACACTGTAACAATGCAGATTGGTTATGAGATTAGATATAGAAGAGGGAAGACACAATCGGTTGCGATAATTCCTTGCTGGAATCGGATGCTCTGGACCGAATGGCGCAGATATCGCATCTCCGTCGCAAACTACTACGTCACAAACATATTTTTCAGGACGAAGAATAAAACCTAGAAGTATCATTATTTTCTATAAATCCAACTATCAACGTCATCAAGTGCCCTGCCGGTTAGCGTTGGCAATCATGGTCCACCACTTCCACTTATCTTGTGTATCATTTACCTGTCCATCTTTGATGATATCCCATACCATTCCTTCAAGTTTTAAATACGTCTTTCGCTTTCTAATTGAAATTGAGAAAAAAAATTAATTAAATGCAGATACGTTTGTTTGAAAATTACTCTTCGTATATGGCGTGTGGTGCACTCGTGATCGAGTTTCTAAATCATTAGATGACATTTAAGACTGCTATATCTTGTTGATATTCCAGCGATGTTCGTAGTGCTTCGTGGCGTTCCGTTATCGTTCGATGTTCGTAGTACTTCGTGGCGTTCCGTTATCGTTCGATGTTCGTAGTACTTCGTGGCGTTCCGTTATCGTTCGATGTTCGTAGTACTTCGTGGCGTTCCGTTATCGTTCGAAGAAAACGGTGTTTTGTTACTGTTGCCATTTGGAAAAGAACTCCATAACGTTAGGGTTACAATAAAAAACAAAACTGCGTTACATTACGCCTATCTTTGGAATAGATACTGCGTTATGTTTAGGGTTACAATTCGAAGAGAAACTGCGTTATGTTTAGAGATACAATTCGAACAGAAACTGCGTTATGTTTAGAGATACAATTCGAACAGAAACTGCGTTATGTTTAGAGATACAATTCGAACAGAAACTGCGTTTAGAGTTACAATTCGAAGAGAAACTGCGTTATTTTTAGAGTTGTAAATCGAACAGAAACTGCGTTATGTTACTGTTACCTTTCCCAAAGAAATTACGTTATATTACTATTAGCATTTGAGGGAAAAAAACAACTGCATGCAGATAATTTGCCTACGTCGATGATTCGCAGACATAAAAAAAAAATTCAAAGTGATATGGGACAGCTGAGAAATGCAATTGGTAGTTTGTAAAGGTGTCATTAGGTAGCTGCAACATCATATCTTTACGATTACAATCGATAGGAGACGTTTGGTGTCGCATGGACGTGCGCAGTATCACTGCACAAAAGACGTTCCAGATCTACAGTATATGAGCAAAGAACAACGTACTGTTGTGTGTTTTCTGGACGAAAGAGCTTTCTGAAAAGGAAATTATTAAGGAAATGCTTCCCCTTAACGGTAAGAAGTGATTATCGCTTAAAGCGGAACATAACTGGATCCATACATGTTCTTCAAAATGCGAAATATTGCTGATGAAGCACGATCTGGTCGTCCTCTTCAGATTGTCACATACGGCTCGATTACCCCAGAAGAAAATTGGCCAACTAGGGTTGCAACTTCTTGAAAATCTACCCCACAATTCTGACGTAGCACCAAGCGCTATCCACCTGTTGGGTGCACCAGAAACTATACTTGGCAGGAGACGTTTCGCGAATGACGAAAGTGTTGAAAGAGTAGTGCAAATATAGATGAGACAGCGCTGCCTGATGTGTCGGACCAAAAGGTGCAAATATCGCAGTCAAGCTGTAAATTAGCGACACAACGCATTCCGTTCTGCGGCTTGGTAGCGGGAGATTGAGATCGAACGCTGAAGAAAGCCGCTCATGTTTCTGTCTTCTCTTCATTGGTGTATGTACTGATTGATAATGACGTTCTTCATCTCTCTGTATGGTACTCAATGATTAAATTATGCCTTTTTATTGCCATCTTACGCTACGGCACCAGCTCTCTCGTTTCCTGTGATTCCGCAGTGGGAGGGTAGCCACTGGAGCGCTATTGATGAAGACCTCTAGAGTTATCCTAGTTCTGCTCTGATTTCTGATCACAGGGTTCGTTGTTTGTTTTATGTATTGCCTCATTTAGATATCTGTAGTCTCTGAAGAAACTATTTTTGTTGGTAGCTTCCTTTCTGTCTCAAGTATTCTCAGTGCTCGCAGGAAGGTCATGTATTCTGTTCTCAGGTTTGTGGAGGACTTTCACGTTGGGAAAGCTTCGTTTGTTATATTTCCACGTTGTGTCTTATGAATATGTCTCCTCTTCCGTTCCACCAGCCACCGCCTTTTCCTCTGCTAAACCATCTGTGTACAACTTTTGTTTATTCTTTGGCATTATTTTTCTACTCAATCATTGCTTGTGTCAAAGTTGTCAGCCTGTGGGCACTGTATTGGTCTTTCCTTGTGATTCCTGGGATCTCTGTACTTATTGCGATGTTATTCATTGGTAGCTTAGCTCTACATAGTTGAATAGCACAAATTCTGTTATAAAAAGGCTTTTATGCAAATACTTTTATACAAAGACTTTTATAAAAAGACTTTTATACAAAGACTTTTATAAAAAGACTTTTATGCAAAGACTTTTTTTTACAAAGACTTTTATACAAAGGCTTTTATACAAATACTTGTATACAAAGACTTTTAAACAAAAACTTTATGCAAAGACATTTATACAAATGGATTTTTGCAAATACTATTATACAAAGACTATTTTTACAAAGACTTTTATACAAATACTTTTATACAAATACTTTTATACAAATACTTTTATATAAAGACTTTTAAACAAAGACTTTTAAACAAAGACTTTTAAACAAAGACTTTTAAACAAAGACTTTTATGCAAAGAATTTTATACAAAGACTTTTAAACGAAGACCTTTATACGAAGACTTTTATTGGAAGACTTTTATACAAAGACTTTTATATAAAGACTTTTATACCTAGATATTTAGATCACAGCCTGTGGTGTACTGGTAAAGCGATGAGATAAGTGTATCAATGTTGGTGGAGATGGGATAAGTGTATCAATGTTGGTGGAGATGGGATAAGTGTATCAATGTTGGTGGAGATGGGATAAGTGTATCAATGTTGGTGGAGATGGGATAAGTGTATCAATGTTGGTGGAGATGGGATAAGTGTATCAATGTTGGTGGACTGGTAAAGCGATGGGATAAGTGTGTCAATGTTGGTGGAGATGAGATACGTGTATCAATGTTGGTGTAGATGGGATAAGTGTATCAATGTTGGTGGAGATGAGATAAGTGTATCAATGTTGGTGGAGATGGGATAAGTGTATCAATGTTGGTGGAGATGAGATAAGTGTATCAATGTTGGTGGAGATGGGATAAGTGTATCAATGTTGGTGGAGATGGGATAAGTGTATCAATGTTGGTGGAGATGGGATTAGTGTATCAATGTTGGTGTACTGGTAAAGCGATGGGATAAGTATATCAATGTTGGTGTACTGGTAAAGCGATGGGATAAGTATATCAATGTTGGTGTACTGGTAAAGCGATGAGATAAGTATATCAATGTTGGTGAAAATGATGTTGAGAAATAACGGGCAAGTTAAGAGAATTAATCATTAATTTTCAAATTCGTTAATAATTTAATTTTGTTTCAAACATCCGTGACATATTTACTGACTTTTCCTCGTAATGAATGATGGCCCCAAACTAAAGGAACTGGTTGAATAGACTATAACAGAAAGGATCCAAATATTTTTTCCGTAATACAAACGTTTTTCCGACGCCCTCTTATTTCAGAACAATTTTTAGAAGAGCTACGCAACATAAGAAGAAAAAAAATGGAAAATGAATAGATGAAATACGGTTGTTCCCACAGATCAAGCAGATGAAAATAATTATAATGGGAGAGAAAGAAATAACAGAGCAAGTGAAACTGTTGAACAAACAAATAGAAGAAAAATGGAAATGTATAGGATGGACAGAAACCGCATAAAAATTGAAGACAACAAATAAAGACAAGAACAAACTATGAGAAGACGCAGACACACTAATAGCATACCGGTTTACCATTCACAAATGTTTACAACAATTGTCTGCTTTGTTTATTTTAGTTGTTTTTGTTTTAATTTACTTTCTAATGCTAAAATTGGTAAAACCCAAGTTCAGGGATATGTTACCGTCATGAAATGATCAGTGTTCATAAAGATATAAGCTGACGTAATGATAACAGTTGTTTACAAACAATACAACTGTTGTGATGGTAAAAATTGTCATACAGATAAAACTGTTGTAATGGTAAATTTTTTCATAAAGATACAACTGTTGTGATGGTAAAAATTGTCATACAGATAAAATTGTTGTAGTAGTAAAAATTGTCATACAGATAAAACTGTTGTAATGGTAAATTTTTTCATAAAGATACAACTGTTGTGATGGTAAAAATTGTCATACAGATAAAACTGTTGTAGTGGTAAAAATTGTCATACAGATAAAACTGTTGTAATGGTAAATTTTTAAATTTGTATGTATGTATGTATGTATGTATGTATGTATGTATGTATGTATGTATGTATGTATGTATGTATGTATGTATGTATGTATGTATGTATGTATGCATGCATGCATGCATGCATGCATGCATGCATGCATGCATGCCTGCCTGCCTGCCTGCCTGCCTGCCTGCCTGCCTGCCTGCCTGCCTGCCTGCCTGCCTGCCTGCCTGCCTGCCTGCCTGCCTGCCTGCCTGCCTGTCTGTCTGTCTGTCTGTCTGTCTGTCTGTCTGTCTGTCTGCGTGCACGTGCACGTGCGCGTGCGTGGGGTGTGTGTGTGTGTGCGTGAGTGTATATATATAAATAAAGGTAAAGATCTCATTACTCCATGCGGAGCATATGAGAAATGGTGTTAGGCCCATATTATTTTATCACCTCCGGCACTTAGTGAATGATGTGGTCAGCATCACGCCGGCCGCCTTAACTTCCCGGACTGAACCGATATATATGGTAACAAAAGTGTGGCGAACATAAGCTTCGGCGACGGTCCACCCGTCCTACTATGTTTCAGAGGATAGTGAAATTTGCAAACTTGACGGTTGGTATGTGCCGTTTACATCAGAAGTGATGTTATCATGCACATCGTACTTATGTCCAGTTGGTGCAGTTAGGCCCGGTTTTATTTGAGCACTTGTCGTGTATATATATATGTATATATATATATATATATATATATATATATATATATATATATATATATATATATATATATATATATATATATATACATACACAGATACATACGAGGGTCGTACAGTAAGTATCCAGACTGATGCAATTTCTAGATAACTATGGAGGTTACTTTAAATGACCTGCACTATTTTTCGACATAATCACCTGACACTGTAACTCATTTGTCCAATCTGGTTACGAGCTTCTGTATTCTGCAGCGTAGAATTCTATTGGCTGATCCCTGAAAACTTCCTGATTGGCTTAGTCATCCGTGCGAAACTTTTGTTCCCCCCCCCCCCCTTCCCCATCCCTTTCCCCCCAACCCCCGAGATACTCTTTCTGAGGGGCAAGGAGGTGGAAATCATTCGAAGCTAAGACGCAACTGTAAAGTAGGTGTGGCAGTACTTTCTACTGCAATTGGTCAATAACAGCCACAGTTTTGGCTGTCGAATTTGGTTTCATGTATTTGTGATCGAGAGGGTCGCCATTTTGGTCAGTTGTTTCAGCAATCAACAACAGGACACTTTATGAAAATTGAGGTGGTCTCTGATTATAATGTCCACAGAACATTTGCTTACACCAGTAGCCATCGTGACTTCGCGTACAGTAACTCTCCGATCGCTCAAAATAAACTTTTCAACACTGTGTATGCTTCCCTTGTAACGACACTTTTCAACACTGTGAATGCTTCACTCGTAACGACACTTTTCAACACTGTGAATGCTTCACTCGTAGCGACACTTTTCAATACTGTGAATGCTTCACTCGTAGCGACACTTTTCAACACTGTGAATGCTTCACTCGTAACGACACTTTTCAACACTGTGTAAGCTTCACTCGTAATGACACTTTTCAACACTGTGAATGCTTCACTCGTACCGACACTTTTCAACACTGTCAATGCTTCACTCGTAACGACACTTTTCAACACTGTGTATGCTTCACTTGTAACGACACTTTTCAACACTGTGTATGCTTCACTTGTAACAACACTTTTCGACCTTGACGGATCTCACCATCGATGAATTCACGACTTTCCCGTCAGCTTTCACACCACACAAACACAGATGAAGTTCACACCACTCAAACACAGATGAAGTTCATACCACTCAAACACAGATGAAGTTTACACCACTCAAACACAGATGAAGTTCACACTCTCAAACACTGATGAACATGTTCTCCCCTCAAACACAGATGAAGTTCACACCACACAAACACAGATGAACGTATTATCCACACAAACACAGATGAACGTGTTCTCCACTCAGACACAGTTGAACGTGTTCTCCACTCAAAAACAGAAGAAGTTTACACAACTCAAATACAGATGAAGTTCACACCACACAAACAAAGATGAAGTTTACACCACACAAACACAGATAAAAGTGTTCTCCCCTCAAACACAGATGAATGTGTTCTCCATTCAAACACAGATGAATGTGTTCTGCACACAAACACTGATGGAAGGGTTCTCCCCTCAAACACAGATTAACGTGTTCTCCACTCAAACACTGATGAACGTGTTCTCCACTCAAACACAGATGAAGTTCACACTACAAAAACACAGATGAACGTATTATCCACACAAACACAGATGAAATTCACATCACACAAAGACAGATGAACGTGTTCTCCACTCAGACACAGTTGAACGTGTTCTCCACTCAAAAACAGAAGAAGTTCACACCACTCAAACACAGATGAAGTTCACACCACACAAACACAGATGAAGTTCACGCCACACAAACACAGATGAAGTTCACATCACACAAAGACAGATGAAGTTTACCTCACACAAACACAGATAAACGTGTTCTCCCCTCAAACACAGATGAAGTTTACACCACTCAAACACAGATGAAGTTTACACCCCACAAACACAGATGAACGTGTTCTCCCCTCAAACACAGATGAAGTTTACACAACTCAAACACAGATGAAGTTCACACCACACAAACACAGATGAAGTTCACATCACACAAAGACAGATGAAGTTTACACCCCACAAACACAAATGAACATGTTCTCCCCTCAAACACAGATGAAGTTTACACCACTCAAACACAGATGAAGTTTACACCCCACAAACACAAATGAACATGTTCTCCCCTCAAACACAGATGAAGTTTACACCACACAAACACAGATGAACGTGTTCTCCCCTCAAACACAGATGAAGTTTACACCACTCAAACACAGATGAAGTTTACACCCCACAAACACAGATGAACGTGTTCTCCCTTCAAACACAGATGCAGTTTATACCACAGAAACACAGGTGAAGTTTACACCACACAAACACAGATGAACGTGTTCTCCCCTCAAACACTGATGAACGTGTTCTCCCCTCAAACACAGATGAATGTGTTCTCCCCTCAAACACAGATGAATGTGTTCTCCACTCAAACACTGATGAACGTGTTCTCCCCTCAAACACTGATGAACGTGTTCTCCACTCAAACACAGATGAAGTTCACACCACTCAAACACAGATGAAGTTTACACCACACAAACACAGATGAAGCTTACACCACACAGACACAGATGAATGTGTTCTCTCCTCAAACACAGATGAATGTGTTCTCCCCTCAAACACAGATGAATGTGTTCTCCACTCAAACACAGATGAATGTGTTCTCCCCTCAAACACAGATGAATGTGTTCTCCACTCAAACACATATGAATGTGTTCTCCACTCAAACACAGATGAATGCGTTGTCCACTCAAACACATATGAATGTGTTCTCCACTCAAACACAGATGAATGCGTTGTCCACTCAAAAACAGATGAAGTTCACACCACACAAACACAAATGAAGTTTACACCCCACAAACACAGATGAAGTTCACACCACTCAAACACTGATTAACGTTTTCTCCACTCAAACACAGATGAAGTTCACTCCACTCAAGCACAGATGAAGTTTACACCACTCAAACACAGATGAAGTTCACACCACTCAAACACAGATGAAGTTCACACCACACAAACACAGATGAAGTTTACACCCCTCAAACACAGATGAAGTTTACACCACACAAACACAGATGAACGAATTCTCCACTCAAACACCGAGGAACGTGCTCTCCAAACAAAAATGACAGTTGACAATTAATGTCGGCGGATTTTGAACCTTCATTTACTAGAAATTTCAAACCAACGCGTTTTTTCCTGCACTTTAGTCAATATTTTGAAATACAAAGCGCAAGAAAACATCAGATACTTGCTCATTCCGGCACCAGGTGTCAGACATACGCTTCCCACTTTGGAATACTTATTTTAGTTAACAAATTTCGTTTTCGGGTAATCGTAGTATAATCCCATATTTACTAAACACTCCTCGTTTTTGTGTGTGGGTGTGTGTGTGTGTGTGTGGGGTATAAATATGTTTCTGAAAACGACAAGAATACTGCAAATGGAATCACATATCTGGCTGAAGTTTTCACTGAACATTCTATAGTCCATTTGTAGATTGGCGTCACTTATTTGATGTCGCTATGTTTTTCCCTTTACGAGTTTAAAGCATATGATTTCATGTGACAAAGAATATTGTTTACCTAGAAATGGTGACTTCAACACCCAGTTTGATTGATTGTGCATGCGTGAGATACTGTATGGCCGTAACATTTATTGACGTCACAGTGCCATTAAGGCGCATGCGTAAACGTATCGTTCTTCAGCTTCAACGTGGAGTTTTGAGTTTATTGAAGACACAATTGAAATGTTGTTTGTTTTTTTTTTGCGTTCTCCTTATTTCTATATTCCTCAAGGCGGTTTGAGTTGCACTACAGTTTTTATTTTGCACCTTTCGGCCCAGTGCATCCGATTTCGACATGCATTTTATGTAAGGGTCCTCTTCTCTGGGGTAACGGCCGGTTTTGTCATGGGGATCGAACCCAGCACCTACGGGTTGTGAACCGTGTCACTTAACCACTAGCCCACGCCGTCCCCCAATTTTAATTTAAAGTATTGCAGAGTTTACTGTCGAGAGATAAAAAGGAGATGGTGGAAGAAGAAATGAACGAATTGAGGAGGGGAAGAGATTGGGAAAAAGATATGGAAAAAGATATGGAGTTGGACGGGTTTAGGGGAAGAGATCGGCGCGTTGAGATGAGAAGGAATGAGAGGAGTAATGGATCAGATGAGGTGCAATGAGATGGTGCCATCTTGAAGGGGGACCACAGCAGTGAGGCGTTCCCTGATAGCATTAACGTATTTCTCTGCGACAGTCGGGTTGAGCTTGAGAAGCTGAACTTTGTACCTCGTAGTCAGTGTCGGTTTGGGAGCAGCAAATGGGCTCATTGAGAACTTCACAGTCAAAAGACGATGATCAGCATTAGCCAGTGCCTCCACGCCACGCAGAACTCGGCAGTCGGACACCCGATCGAGTCTCCTCACAAGAATGTGGTCGATTTCTTTTCTGGTCTTATGGTCGTTGGAGATAAATGTATAGCGGTGGATATTCAGGCGACGGTAATACGAACCGGTGATCTCCAGATTAAAAATGGCACAGAATGACAGAAATCTGGCTGAGTTATCGTTTGGGGATCGTTGGTACGATTTCGTCCAGAATGTAGATGTTTCTGCAAGGACACATTTTCTCCCTGTCTCGGTTATCCTGGAACGTCGCCGCATTTCCCTGTTCGGTCATGTTGTCCGACTGGACAGGGAGGTCCCACCTCACCAGATTCTTCAAAATACAGTCATCAGTGCTAACGGCCTCCCTTTTCCTCGCTGGAAGCGCCGGAGAGGTCGTCCATGAAACACGTGCCTCCAACAGGATCCCCGTCTGCCTTAGAGGAGGCCTCGCAGCACGCAGTCACAACTGGACATGGTGGTGTTCATCCGACGCAACGGGCCTCAGACGTCAAAGCGAACATTATTATGTTTATTATTATTATTATTATTATTATTATTATTATTATTATTAGACGACAGGTTGGGAGTGCAATAGAGATATGGCGATCGGGAGTTGTTTGGTTAGTTGGTTCTTGATCCATCAGGGTATGGGCTCTTGCTCCATGGTCCAAGCGGGAGGGGTTTAAACGATTAAGTAGTTTCATAATTATCCCGGGCAACGCAGAGTATTCCAGCTATGGTACACATACTTAAACAAATGAACTCGACGCTCTGGCATACTCACTCGAACGCCTGTCCCAGTGTTTCAAACAAATAAATAGTTCAGGTGGATACCAGCCCACTGCGACATTCCAGACAACGAGAAGGTGTACAGACTCGCCAGAGAGGGAGGAATGACTTAGATACCATCTGTACAAAAAGTTCAAGATAGGCACTACGGACATTTGTGCCTGCGACACAGCCCGCATGACGGCAGAACATATTCTGCAGTCCTGCTCACTGTATACCAAGAAAGGAAGTACCATTTGGCAACAGTCAGTTTGCTTTTATGTGAAGATGTACGGAAGTGTACAGAGCCTTGAGTCGACTGCTACTTTCATTAGTCATTGGTCGAGGTCTGAAGACGAATGAGGATGTAGAAGAATATATATATATATTTACGAGTCTCTAGAAAAACCGCACCGTACAAAAGATTCAAACATGAGATATCATGTATATATTTAATCAAATTGTTGGTCAGTCATTTATACATCAGAGTATGACAGTTTCATGAAGAAAACAAAACGATAATATTTGGGAGAAATTGCTGTTTAATTAATTGGACACTCCCGTCTTTCTGAAGTTCTGCTCACTTTCTAAAGTAATTTGTACATCAGAATGTGACGTTCAGAAGGCGCTGGGTAATGGTCCGTAACGAGTGTAACCTCTACGAACATTGATACAAGCTAGGCCTCATGGACGAAATCAACTATATGATAGTGTTCTGGGCGATCGTCTGCACAAGGCTTTGAAAGAATTGGTTCACACCACTATTTGGTGGATGGTTATTTTTTGCTGATCGTCCCAAGATGTCACAAAGATGCTCAATGGGGGCTGAAATCCGGTGAGTATTCTGGCCAGTTCATCCTAGTGACATGTTGTTTCTGGAGGAAGTAATTAACAACACGAGAATCTCTGGGACGATCAGCTAGAGCTGGCCAGTTCATCCTGGTGAAATGTTGTTGCTGGAGGAAGTAATTAACAACACGAGAATCTCTGGGACGATCAGCTAGAGCTTGCCATCTAACAGGTGGTGAACTGGGTGTTTCAAAACCTTCTACAGGAGTGGTAGGCGATTACCCAATCACACAATCAGAAAGTTGATTTTACCCATGAGGCATCGCTGCCTAGCTTATTTCAATACCGCATCATCATGTTCGAGAGACGTATGGTCGGCATCACGCTCCACAACCAACGGTTGAAGGGTCTTCACAACAGCGATCCACGCAATTGTCATCGGTGAAGGATGCAGTTACCGACGCAGACAAGGTCAAGCATTGCTGGGCTGGTCACCAGCTTTGGAAAACTGATGAGGACCACGGGGAAGACCACATACGCGCTGGGCACTATCTCTCGAACTCAGAAACAACATCCACAATGCTTCAGAATGGACACTTATCACCCACTGGCCCACCGTGGCCCAAAAACAGAACATAATGGAAACGAAGTTGGGGCCCCCAGCGGCGTAACCCCCTCAGAGGAACGAGTCGCCCAGTAATTCAATAAAATATATCGTATAGATGGATGAATGGATGGTGGTAGATAGATGGATGAATGGATGGTGGTAGATAGATGGATGTTCACATTAATGTATGGAATGATAGATGGGTGGATCTTTTTCTTCTTCTTCTTCTTTTTCTTCTTCTTCTTCTTCTTCTTCTTCTTCTTCTTCTTCTTCGTACGCTGTGGTACCTCAGTCTGTTGTGGCCTGTGCGAAGTCTGAAGACCACGACCTGCTCTCTTCTGTTCAACTGGTAATAGGCATCATTTTTTGTGTAGCCAGTATGTTCTGTTTCCCGTTTGGCCACCTATCTGGCCCTAATAAACCTTTTGGACTCTTCGTAGGTCACACTAGAATCTGGTTGTGGTAGTCTTGCACCTTCTTTTGCCAGTCTGTCTTCCTCCTCGTTGCCTTGGATGTTACAGTGGGATGGAACCCACTGTACCACTACTCTTTTTGGTGCGGACTGCTGGCATAGTTGACAGAGTACTGCTCTTAAATCATTAAGTTCAGTATTTTTCTGGCTTTTTAGTGCTGTAACTACGGCCAGGGCATCTGTAAACAGGAATATCTGACTTTCATTGCTTTCGCCTGTCAGCATTGCTTTTACTGCAGCCTTCATTGCCTCCGCTCTGAAATTGCTTGAGTATTTTCCAGTTGCCACTGACAGTGTTATTTTTCTACCATTTGTTAGGCTCAGGACTACCCCCACCCTCCATTCTGTGTTGTGTTTGTTACAGAACCGTCGGTGTATGCATGGGTCCAGTCCATGCTTTGGTAGCTTCCCGCTATGTACCTCAGGGTTATGTTTATTCTTTCTTTTTCAGTCTGGCTGTTCTTGTTTCCAATACCTGGTATACTTGTTTCCAATACCTGGTATATTTTGTACCACCTCCGGAATGATATGCTGCTTCCAGGTAGGTTTGCGTACAGTAGGGATGGGCTTTGGTGTTGTTAATGTGTTCATAGGGACTTCGATCATCTTTGCTTTGGCTATTCCTGCAAAGTTTCTCCGCTTTATTTTCCCATTTAGATGGGTGGATCAATGACAGTATATATTGATGTATAAGTGGATGTACGTGTTGGTGTATGAAGGGATAGATGCAGGAATGTATGATAGACAGAACGCTGTATGTATGAATGGCTGCACATGATGGGTGGGTGGAAATATGAAAAGGTGAATGGTTAGATGAAAGCAACCTTCTCCAGTAGATTGTTGAACGGATTAATCTTTTCCTCTAATCATAGCCAAACACACCACGAATGTTTAGTCGTCTGCCACAAGGGGGATAAAACTGGCGCCACGAGCATCCGCGTGTGTTCGCGCGCGTGCAGGAAGACTTTCCTTCTCTTTCCCCTCCACCCTCTTTCCCCTCCACCCTCTTTCCCCTCCACCCTCTTTCCCCTCCTCCCTCTTCAACAACCAAGAAGCAGGAACGGCTGTTGTGTGTGTGTCAGTGCGTGTGTAGAGAAGAGAACACGGATTCAGCACAGCAAATGTTAGCTAAGCGATTGTGCTGGATAACCATTCTATGCATCCGTACTTCAACTCATTCGACTTTCTAAATCCCTCTCGTCTTCCACACCTTGGTCGTCCTTTTCATTTCTCGCCTTCATCATTTACCTTTTACACTTCACTCTCTTCTTCCTTATTGTAGTCGTCATCCTGACTTTATTTTTCCTCATTTATTTCTTCGTCTTCATTATCACTATGATCCTTTTCTTTACTCTTATTATCATTGTCGTTATCTCCCTCATCCTCGTCATCTACAGTATTCTCTTCTTTCTCCATTCTCAGTTTCTCCTCATCACTTCTGGGCCATTTTGGAACTAAGATCTTAATGGGCGGATCCCCACCAATTGCAAATTTAGACATTGGGCTCTTAGCTCCACTCATGAGACTCCATCTGTCCTGGTCTTCGGTTCCAATGTTCGTCGCTACGTGAACTTTCGCCACCCCATTTATATCTTGCCACAGTGGGTTCCAATCCAGCGTATATTTGGTAATTTCTTCTTCGTTTTCGTCTTCTTGTTGTTGATGTAGCTGCTATTGTTGTTGTTGTTGTTCTTCTTCTTCTTCTTTCTCCTCCTTTTCTTGTCTTTCTTCTTTCTCCTCCTCCTCCTCTTCATTTTCTTCTTCTTCTTTTTCTTCTTCTTCTTCTCCTTCTTCTTCTTCTTCTTCTGCTTCTTCTTCTGCTGCTTCTTCTTTCTCCTCCTTCTCTTCTTTCTCCTCCTTCTCTTCTTCTCCTCTTCTTCCTTCTTCTTTCTCCTCCTCTATTTCTTCCTCCTCCTTTTCTTCTTTTACTTGTTCTTGTTCTTCTTCTTCTTCTTCTTCTTCTTCTGAACTGGCTTTTCTTTCTCCTCCTTCTCATTCATTTCTCCTTCTTCTTCTTCTTCTTCTTCTTCTTCTTCTTCTTCTTCTTCTTCTTCTTCTTCTTTTCTTCTTCATCTTATTTTTCTTCTGCTCTTTCTCCTTTTCCTCATCCTAATCCATCGTCTTATTCTCCTAAGCTTTAAAATTCGTTTTCCTCTTCTTTTTCTTCCTCTTTTTTTCTTTCTTCTTCTTTTTTCTTTGTCTTCGTCTTCTTTTTCTTCTGTACTATGTAGTCGTAGTTTACTTTCCATCCAACACTTTCAGTTTTACTCTAACATTTTTGGAACCAGATTTGTTTCCCCCTCTTCGGTCCCTATTCTCTCAGCCAGGCTGCACGGATGCAGTCTTTTCCAGGGCCGACAGTTAGAGGCATAATAAGACACCTCCATGTGTCCAAGTCTCCTCTTCCAGTGTTCTTCGTCACGTGTACTTATGTCTTTCCACGTTTCTCTTTTCCTAGTGCGCTCCAGTTCAGCACATGTCTGGTTAAATTGTTATCTGTCTTTTTGTGGTGTTACTGTGTGTTACTGCTCATCTTTATGTGTCTTTGGCAGCAGGTTACTATGGCTCTTAGTGAAGCCCGGGGTATACTGAGGAAGGTGGAACTGGGCCTATCTGGCTGTAGTTCAATGCTGTACTTCACAGCAGACTCTCCACTACGGGGATCACATTGTCGATCACCGCCTCACTGGTCAGGCTGCATAGTCTGTTTCCAGATGAATATAGTGGACAGAGTTGAAGTTTTGACCAATACGTTACACTTTCTCCCTGACGCGACCGACTTTACACCTCAGAGGAGGCTAGTGTGTTTCACCTTCTCCCTGACGCGACCGACTTTACACCTCAGAGGAGGCTAGTGTGTTACACCTTCTCTCTGACGCGACCGACTTTACGCCTCAGAGGAGGCTAGTGTGTTACACCTTCTCTCTGACGCGACCGACTTTACACCTCAGAGGAGACTAGTGTGTTACACCTTCTCTCTGACGCGACCGACTTTACACCTCAGAGGAGGCTAGTGTGTTACACCTTCTCTCTGACGCGACCGACTTTACACCTCAGAGGAGGCTAGTGTGTTACACCTTCTCTCTGACGCGACCGACTTTACGCCTCAGAGGAGGCTAGTGTGTTACACCTTCTCCCTGACGCGACCGACTTTACACCTCAGAGGAGGCTAGGGTGTTACACCTTCTCTCTGACGCGACCGACTTTACACCTCAGCGGGGTCTAGTGTGTTACACCTCTCTGACGCGACCGATTTTACCCCTCAGCGGGGTCTCGATCTGTATATTCCACCTGAACCTGGCCCTACCGATCTTCCACCTTTCTGCGAGTGTGCCGTACTCACCGCTACATTCTTCACAGTCACGACACTAAACCAACCAGCTGTTTCTTTGCCGTTTTCTGTCCGGTCTCACAAACAATTTTCCCGTTCCAAAACAGATCATCTCATAACATTTAGAAGGAATGATCACTTTATTGTCACGCTGGCATTGAGTTGCTTCTGCGCATTGGCCTCTATGCACACAACCAAATTAGCCTGCTTTGTTGCCCATGGTATTCTGAACTTTATTCTGAGAATCCGCATCTCCTTGCTTTGCTTGGTGTCTATGTTCGATCATTCGCTTTCAATTAACCACCTCTATTTTTCTAACAAAATGGTTAACATCTCAATCTTCTTTCGTCCCCGAATAGTTTATTAATGAGATAAGTACGTTTATTTCACTAAGAAAATAAGGTTTGTCTCAAGCTTCTCTGATCGCCATACAGTTTACTCCTAAAATAACTGAATCTATTTCCTTGATAAATGATAACATGCAGAATAGTGCTGCCATCATATATACCAGTAAATTACCCCAAACGGGGTAACAATGAAAATGTTGGATGTAATGATGGTTTTCCTTAAAAATACAGATTAAAGTTGATAAAATTAGAAATACTATTTTATGCCAAGCGAATGGTAAAGATTTTAGAAATCGATAGTAATGTGTTTAATAATAATGTGTTTAATAATAATGAATCCACTGTAGAAATTGTAGGTCAATTTAGTTTGAATAATTCTCAATTTGACTTTTTAAAAAAATTTTTAAGTCGGATGACGCCATGCATCGAATCTAGAACCAGCAGAGAATTTCAATGAAAACCAGGATACAAATTGACACAGCCTGTGACACTATCCAAGTTGTTCTAATATCTAAAATCCATAATGTCGATGTTATTTTATCCAAAATGAAACAGTACCTTTTTTCCAAAAACTGAAGTGTAGATGTTTTGGAAACAATGCTTTAGTTCTTCAACAAGTTTTAATAGTTTGGCATGTTTAGTAACCTTATTACAACATGTGTCACTTTTAAAAAGTCTTTAACAATTTAATATTGACTTTGAGTGCAGTTTATTCTTCGCTTTAAAAGTAAGGAGCTTTTTATTGATTAGTTTGAATTCCTGGGTGGGGGTTAAATATCATTGGACTGAAACAGATAATCGAAGGCAGAATTTGAGTGCGCGCTATCCCTCGTTTTCTAGTCACAGTCTTTCTTAGTTTGGTAAGGAGATCTGCATAATATTGCTCATTAACCGTGTTGCCATGAAGCATGTAATCTTTCAATATGACACCTTTAACGTCCCAAAAAACAGTCAACATCGCATTTCTTGCAGATTTCTGTCCTCTTGACTTGACATGTGTTGGTGAGCCCCGGGTTTTCCACTGCATGCTGGAAATTTTGGATTCTGGGTCATAATGGTGAGATCTACTGTCACCATGGTCGGCAACATATTTTTGACCGACACATTTTGAGCAAATGGCCACAGCAATCAACCCTCGTTTGTTTCTGTTCACATGTCACCAGACGCGGGACCCAGCGGGTGCACAGTTTTCTCATGTTCAGTATGTTGTGTGCAATTTTAAAACTAATACAACAACAAAATTCACGACTTTTGATATATACCAATAGATCGGTGCTACGTAGTGAGATAACTAGTTGCGATTTCTCAGCCAGAGGGCTAATCGTTCGCAAGCAGAGGGCTAATCGTTCGCAAGCAGAGGGCTAATCGTTCGCAAGCAGAGGGCTAATCGTCCGCAAGCAGAGGGCTAATCGTCCGCAAGCAGAGGGCTAATCGTTCGCAAGCAGAGGGTTAATCGTTCGCAAGCAGAGGGCTAATCGTTCGCAAGCAGAGGGCTAATTGTCCGCAAGCAGAGGGCTAATCGTCCGCAAGCAGAGGGCTAATCGTTCGCAAGCAGAGGGCTAATCGTCCGCAAGCAGAGGGCTAATCGTCCGCAAGCAGAGGGCTAATCGTTCGCAAGCAGAGGGCTAATCGTCCGCAAACAGAGGGATTCATCTAGAATAGCAACCCTAAGTACGACATTGGAGATGGAAGCGGTGACTGCAGCCGTGGGATGGCTATCTAGGACCTCTTTAACAAGAGCAGTTATCATGTCACAATCCTGGCTACAGAAGGTACAGATCAGATGGCTAAGGTACAAATGTATAGAAACTTTAGAGATATCAACCTTGGAGATGCAGATGTGGTTTTACTATCCTGGTCATTCTGTGATTCAGGGCAACGAAAGAGCTGACATCCTAGCTTCACAGGTACCAGTTACGGGTACCCTATATATGGACAGGACTGACATTTTGAAGTCCATCAGTGACCAGCTGTTGGATGATGGCTCCGCAATAGATGAATCAGCAACTCACAGACTGCAGATCTTTGATAGCGAATGAGGTTGATTGGACATGATACAAGACAGGACGGAGTAGAAGTGTGTACAACCAACAAACTGCAGGAACCATCAGTATCCACACCCGTCGTCATTTACCGAAAGAGACTGAACAACAATGGATATGCCCGGAGTGCAGTAAATCTGATTCTTTGGAACAGAACAGAATCTATTTCCAACACAAACTTGGCCATCCATCTCATTCTTCTCTGGCTAGAATACATATCATCTCTCAAATAACCACCCTTATTTCCTTCAATTAACTGGTGGTCTGTCTTGTATCTCTCTCGAAGAATACATATCATCTCTCAAATAACCACCTTTATTTTCTTCAATTAACTGGTGGTCTGTCTTGTATCTCTCTCGCAAGAATACATATCATCTCTCAAATAACCACCTTTATTTCCTTCAATTAACTGGTGGTCTGTCTTGTATCTCTCTCGCAAGAATACATATCATCTCTCAAATAACCACCTTTATTTCCTTCAATTAACTGGTGGTCTGTCTTGTATCTCTCTCGCAAGAATACATATCATCTCTCAAATAACCACCTTTATTTCCTTCAATTAACTGGTGGTCTGTCTTGTATCTCTCTCGCAAGAATACATATCATCTCTAAACTAACCACCTTTATTTCCTTCAATTAACATGTGGTCTGTCTTGTATCTCTCTCGAAAGAATACATATTATCTCTCAAAAAACCACCTTTATTTCCTTGTATCTGTCTCGCAAGAATACATATCATCTCTCAAATAACCACCTTTATTTCCTTCAATTAACTGGTGGTCTGTCTTGTATCTCTCTCGCAAGAATACATATCATCTCTAAACTAACCACCTTTATTTCCTTCAATTAACTGGTGGTCTGTCTTGTATCTCTCTCGCAAGAATACATATCATCTCTCAAAAAACCACCTTTATTTCCTTCAATTAACTGGTGGTCTGTCTTGTATCTCTGTCGCAAGAATACATATCATCTCTCAAATAACCACCTTTATTTCCTTCAATTAACTGGTGGTCTGTCTTGTATCTCTCTCGCAAGAATACATATCATCTCTCAAATAACCACCTTTATTTCCTTCAATTAACTGGTGGTCTGTCTTGTATCTCTCTCGCAAGAATATATATCATCTCTCAAATAACCACCTTTATTTCCTTCAATTAACTGGTGGTCTGTCTTGTATCTTTTTCGCAAGAATACATTTCATCTCTCAAATAACCACCTTTATTTCCTTCAATTAACTGGTGGTCTGTCTTGTATCTCTCTCGCAAGAATACATATCATCTCTCAAATAACCACCTTTATTTCCTTCAATTAACTGGTGGTCTGTCTTGAATCTCTTCGCAAGGATACATATCATCTCTAAAATAACCACCTTTATTTCCTTCAATTAACTGGTGGTCTGTCTTGTATCTCTCTCAAGAATACATATCATCTCTCAAATAACCACCTTTATTTCCTTCAATTAACTGGTGGTCTGTCTTGTATTTCTCTCGCAAGAATACATATCATCTCTCAAATAACCACCTTTATTTCCTTCAATTAACTGGTGGTCTGTCTTATATCTCTCTCGCAAGAATACATATCATCTCTCAAATAACCACCTTTATTTTCTTCAATTAACTGGTGGTCTGTCTTGTATCTGTCTCGCAAGAATACATATCATCTCTCAAATAACCACCTTTATTTCCTTCAATTAACTGGTGGTCTGTCTTGTATCTCTCTCACAAGAATACATATCATCTCTCAAATAACCACCTTTATTTCCTTCAATTAACTGGTGGTCTGTCTTGTATCTCTCTCGCAAGAATACATATCATCTCTCAAATAACCACCTTTATTTTCTTCAATTAACTGGGGGTCTGTATTGTATCTCTCTCGCAAGAATACATATCATCTCTCAAATAACCACCTTTATTTCCTTCAATTAACTGGTGGTCTGTCTTGTATCTCTCTCGCAAGAATACATATCATCTCTCAAATAACCACCTTTATTTCCTTCAATTAACTGGTGGTCTGTCTTGTATCTCTCTCGCAAGAATACATATCATCTCTCAAATAACCACCTTTATTTCCTTCAATTAACTGGTGGTCTGTCTTGTATCTCTCTCGCAAGAATACATATCATCTCTCAAATAACCACCTTTATTTCCTTCAATTAACTGGTGGTCTGTCTTGTATCTCTCTCGCAAGAATACATATTATCTCTCAAAAAACCACCTTTATTTCCTTCAATTAACTGGTGGTCTGTCTTGTATCTCTCTCGCAAGAATACATATTATCTCTCAAAAAACCACCTTTATTTCCTTCAATTAACTGGTGGTCTGTCTTGTATCTCTCTCGCAAGAATACATATCATCTCTCAAATAACCACCTTTATTTCCTTCAATTAACTGGTGGTCTGTCTTGAATCTCTCTCGCAAGGATACATATCATCTCTAAAATAACCACCTTTATTTCCTTCAATTAACTGGTGGTCTGTCTTGTATCTCTCGCAAGAATACATATCATCTCTCAAATAACCACCTTTATTTCCATCAATTAACTGGTGGTCTATCTTGTATTTCTCTCGCAAGAATACATATCATCTCTCAAATAACCACCTTTATTTCCTTCAATTAACTGGTGGTCTGTCTTGTATCTCTCTCGCAAGAATTCATATCATCTCTCAAATAACCACCTTTATTTCCTTCAATTAACTGGTGGTCTGTCTTGTATCTCTCTCGCAAGAATACATATCATCTCTCAAATAACCACCTTTATTTCCTTCAATTAACTGGTGGTCTGTCTTGTATCTCTCTCGCAAGAATACATATCATTTCTCAAATAACCACCTTTATTTCCTTTAGTTAATTGGTGGTCTGTCTTGTTTCTCTCTCGCAAGAATACATATCATCTCTCAAATAACCACCTTTATTTCCTTCAGTTAACTGGTGGTCTGTCTTGTATCTCTCTCGCAAGAATACATATCATCTCTCAAATAACCACCTTTATTTCCTTCAATTAACTGGTGGTCTGTCTTGTATCTCTCTCGCAAGAATACATATCATCTCTCAAATAACCACCTTTATTTCCTTCAATTAACTGGTGGTCTGTCTTGTATCTCTCTCGAAGAATACATATCATCTCTCAAATAACCACCTTTATTTCCTTCAATTAACTGGTGGTCTGTCTTGTATCTCTCTCGGAAGAATATATATCATCTCTCAAATAACCACCTTTATTTCCTTCAATTAACTGGTGGTCTGTCTTGTATCTCTCTCGCAAGAATACATATCATCTCTCAAATAACCACCTTTATTTCCTTCAATTAACTGGTGGTCTGTCTTGTATCTCTCTCGCAAGAATACATATCATCTCTCAAATAACCACCTTTATTTCCTTCAATTAACTGGTGGTCTGTCTTGAATCTCTCTCGCAAGGATACATATCATCTCTAAAATAACCACCTTTATTTTCTTCAATTAACTGGTGGTCTGTCTTGTATCTCTCTCGCAAGAGTACATATCATCTCTCAAATAACCACCTTTATTTCCTTCAATTAACTGGTGGTCTGTCTTGTATCTCTGTCGCAAGAATACATATCATCTCTCAAATAACCACCTTTATTTCCTTCAATTAACTGGTGGTCTGTCTTGTATCTCTCTCGCAAGAATACATATCATCTCTCAAATAGCCACCTTTATTTTCTTCAATTAACTGGTGGTCTGTCTTGTATCTCTCTCGCAAGAATACATATCATCTCTCAAATAACCACCTTTATTTCCTTCAATTAACTGGTGGTCTGTCTTGTATCTCTCTCGCAAGAATACATATCATCTCTCAAATAACCACCTTTATTTCCTTCAATTAACTGGTGGTCTGTCTTGTATCTCTCTCGCAAGAATACATATCATCTCTCAAATAACCACCTTTATTTCCTTCAATTAACTGGTGGTCTGTCTTGTATCTCTCTCGCAAGAATACATATCATCTCTCAAATAACCACCTTTATTTCCTTCAATTAACTGGTGGTCTGTCTTGTATCTCTCTCGCAAGAATACATATCATCTCTCAAATAACCACCTTTATTTCCTTCAATTAACTGGTGGTCTGTCTTGAATCTCTCTCGCAAGGATACATATCATCTCTAAAATAACCACCTTTATTTCCTTTAATTAACTGGTGGTCTGTCTTGTATCTCTCGCAAGAATACATATCATCTCTCAAATAACCACCTTTATTTCCTTCAATTAACTGGTGGTCTGTCTTGTATTTCTCTCGCAAGAATACATATCATCTCTCAAATAACCACCTTTATTTCCTTCAATTAACTGGTGGTCTGTCTTGTATCTCTCTCGCAAGAATACATATCATATCTCAAATAACCACCTTTATTTTCTTCAATTAACTGGTGGTCTGTCTTGTATCTCTCTCGCAAGAGTACATATCATCTCTCAAATAACCACCTTTATTTCCTTCAATTAACTGGTGGTCTGTCTTGTATCTCTGTCGCAAGAATACATATCATCTCTCAAATAACCACCTTTATTTCCTTCAATTAACTGGTGGTCTGTCTTGTATCTCTCTCGCAAGAATACATATCATCTCTCAAATAGCCACCTTTATTTTCTTCAATTAACTGGTGGTCTGTCTTGTATCTCTCTCGCAAGAATACATATCATCTCTCAAATAACCACCTTTATTTCCTTCAATTAACTGGTGGTCTGTCTTGTATCTCTCTCGCAAGAATACATATCATCTCTCAAATAACCACCTTTATTTCCTTCAATTAACTGGTGGTCTGTCTTGTATCTCTCTCGCAAGTATACATTTCATCTCTCAAATAACCACCTTTATTTCCTTCAATTAACTGGTGGTCTGTCTTGTATCTCTCTCGCAAGAATACATATCATCTCTCAAATAACCACCTTTATTTCCTTCAATTAACTGGTGGTCTGTCTTGTATCTCTCTCGCAAGAATACATATCATCTCTCAAATAACCACCTTTATTTCCTTCAATTAACTGGTGGTCTGTCTTGTATCTCTCTCGCAAGTATACATTTCATCTCTCAAATAACCACCTTTATTTCCTTGAATTAACTGTTGGTCTGTCTTGTATCTCTCTCTCAAGAATACATATCATCTCTCAAATAACCACCTTTATTTCCTTCAATTAACTGGTGGTCTGTCTTGTATCTCTCTCGCAAGAATACATATCATATCTCATATAACCACCTTTATTTATTCAATTAACTGGTGGTCTGTCTTGTATCTCTCTCGCAAGAGTACATATCATCTCTCAAATAACCACCTTTATTTCCTTCAATTAACTGGTGGTATGTCTTGTATCTCTGTCGCAAGAATACATATCATCTCTCAAATAACCACCTTTATTTCCTTCAATTAACTGGTTGTCTGTCTTGTATCTCTCTCGCAAGAATACATATCATCTCTCAAATAGCCACCTTTATTTTCTTCAATTAACTGGTGGTCTGTCTTGTATCTCTCTCGCAAGAATACATATCATCTCTCAAATAACCACCTTTATTTCCTTCAATTAACTGGTGGTCTGTCTTGTATCTCTCTCGCAAGAATACATATCATCTCTCAAATAACCACCTTTATTTCCTTCAATTAACTGGTGGTCTGTCTTGTATCTCTCTCGCAAGTATACATTTCATCTCTCAAATAACCACCTTTATTTCCTTCAATTAACTGGTGGTCTGTCTTGTATCTCTCTCGCAAGAATACATATCATCTCTCAAATAACCACCTTTATTTCCTTCAATTAACTAGTGGTCTGTCTTGTATCTCTCTCGCAAGTATACATTTCATCTCTCAAATAACCACCTTTATTTCCTTGAATTAACTGTTGGTCTGTCTTGTATCTCTCTCTCAAGAATACATATCATCTCTCAAATAACCACCTTTATTTCCTTCAATTAACTGGTGGTCTGTCTTGTATCTCTCTCGCAAGAATACATATCATCTCTCAAATAACCACCTTTATTTTCTTCAATTAACTGGTGGTCTGTCTTGTATCTCTCTCGCAAGAATACATATCATCTCTCAAATAACCACCTTTATTTCCTTCAATTAACTGGTGGTCTGTCTTGAATCTCTCTCGCAAGAATACATATCATCTCTCAAATAACCACCTTTATTTCCTTCAATTAACTGGTGGTCTGCCTTGAATCTCTCTCGCAAGAATACATATTATCTCTCAAATAACCACTCCTTTTCCCCTCACAAACTCAATATCTTGTCTCATGGTTATCTCTTCACAGACCTTGATTCTCGATGATCTTGTTGTCCATCTGCCCTCTCGCAAATCCGACAGACTTGCAGACCATGTTCCCTTGTTTGTTTTGTACTGCCCCAGCGAGTACATGCTTGCGTGTCCAGTTTTCAGTTTCTACGAATTTGCTATTTGCCCATGACTCATCGAATACAACTCAGTGCCAAATATAATCAACAATTTAACATAACGGTATTTGCGTTTGTAGACACATTGGCCTAATTTTGTTCCAATAATTGCACCATTAGGGTGTATATACATAATGCCTGCCAAAATGCGATTTGGGAGAGTTGACATGCGCTACTTTTAGGGGTGTTAGCCTCTGGCATTAGGCAGTTTATAAGCCTAAGTGAATCAGAACCGGTGTTTTAGAGATTGGCAGAGCACCCCTGGAGGGAGAGCTGGATATCCACAGCCATTACGTGACTCAGATGTGGCTTATTCCTTCCAGTTACTATTGGAAAATGTGGATAGGATGATTACATTCCACCCATTCTTGTATTGTGCTGTATTTTCCAACTCATTCTGTTTTTTCCTGTTTCCTCTTTCACTTTTCTTTTAAAAGTCCTTCCTTCCTTCCTTCCTTCCTTCCTTCCTTCCTTCCTTCCTTCCTTCCTTCCTTCCATCCTTCCTTCCTTCCTTCCTTCCTTCCTTCCTTCCTTCCTTCCTTACTTACTTACTTACTTACTTACTTACTTACTTACTTACTTACTTACTTACTTACTTACTTACTTACTTACTTACTTACTTACTTACTTACTTACTTACTTACTTACTTACTTACTTACTTACTTACTTACTTACTTACTTACTTACTTACTTACTTACTTACTTACTTACTTACTTACTTACTTACTTACTTACTTACTTACTTACTTACTTACTTACTTACTTACTTACTTACTTACTTACTTACTTACTTACTTACTTACTTACTTACTTACTTACTTACTTACTTACTTACTTACTTACTTACTTACTTACTTACTTACTTACTTACTTACTTACTTACTTACTTACTTACTTACTTACTTACTTACTTACTTACTTACTTACTTACTTACTTACTTACTTACTTACTTACTTACTTACTTACTTACTTACTTACTTACTTACTTACTTACTTACTTACTTACTTACTTACTTACTTACTTACTTACTTACTTACTTACTTACTTACTTACTTACTTACTTACTTACTTACTTACTTACTTACTTACTTACTGCCTGCCTGCCTGCCTGCCTGCCTGCCTGCCTGCCTGCCTGCCTGCCTGCCTGCCTGCCTGCCTGCCTGCCTGCCTGCCTGCCTGCCTGCCTGCCTGCCTGCCTGCCTGCCTGCCTGCCTGCCTGCCTGCCTGCCTGCCTGCCTGCCTGCCTGCCTGCCTGCCTGCCTGCCTGCCTGCCTGCCTGCCTGCCTGCCTGCCTGCCTGCCTGCCTGCCTGCCTGCCTGCCTGCCTGCCTGCCTGCCTGCCTGCCTGCCTGCCTGCCTGCCTGCCTGCCTGCCTGCCTGCCTGCCTGCCTGCCTGCCTGCCTGCCTGCCTGCCTGCCTGCCTGCCTGCCTGCCTGCCTGCCTGCCTGCCTGCCTGCCTGCCTGCCTGCCTGCCTGCCTGCCTGCCTGCCTGCCTGCCTGCCTGCCTTCCTTCCTTCCTTCCTTCCTTCCTTCCTTCCTTCCTTCCTTCCTTCCTTCCTTCCTTCCTTCCTTCCTTCCTTCCTTCCTTCCTTCCTTCCTTCCTTCCTTCCTTCCTTCCTTCCTTCCTTCCTTCCTTCCTTCCTTCCTTCCTTCCTTCCTTCCTTCCTTCCTTCCTTCCTTCCTTCCTTCCTTCCTTCCTTCCTTCGTTCGTTCGTTCGTTCGTTCGTTCGTTCGTTCCTTCCTTCCTTCCTTCCTTCCTTCCTTCCTTCCTTCCTTCCTTCCTTCCTTCCTTCCTTCCTTCCTTCCTTCCTTCCTTCCTTCCTTCTTGTCTGCCTGCCTGCCTGCCTCCCTCCCTCCCTCCCCCTCCCTCTCTCCCTCTCTTCAGTCATAGCGTTCTCTTGTCACAATACAATTTATGTCTCAAATAACCACAACTGCTTCATTAATTGACGATATTCTGTTTGAGGCTTACCTCCACGCGATACAGTTTATCTCTCAAATAACCACTTTTATTTCCCTCATAAACTATTGACACACTCCCAAGAGGTGATACCCGGAAACGCCCAATATGAAGACCTCCCACATTGATAGCTCAGTGCTTACCACCATCAAGAAAGGGATAGTACTTGCTCTAAAATGCTGGTTAGGATAAATGTCAACATGCAAAAACCAGAAGCTGCACATTCCGCAGCCAAAATAAACAATAAGAGAGAAACCACTCACGAACATATTTACACATAGTAAAATGTGAGTTCTATATGTAAATCAAGAGAAATTTGACAGGATGATAGAACAGTCAGCCAAACTGGCACACAATATCGACATAGATAAAACGTAATTGCTTAAAATGGGCCACATCAGCAACGTACCAATCATGCTAGAGGGAGCTGCTAGCAGAGGTGGCTACCTCTACCTATTTGGGCTGCACATTTGACACGACAAATGCAGATGTAAAGACAAGAATTGGAAAGGCAAAAATGCCATTTCTGACATATGGCGATCCAAAGATATCAAGATTAACACCAAATTTGCAATTACCATCGCCAAGGTCAAGTCGATGCTGTTATTTGGATCCGAAACATGGAAAATAACAAAGGGGATAAAACAAAGCATCACGTCTTTCGTTAACGAAGATAATGCGTATAATTTGGCAAGGAGAAGAATGAAGACACGATGGAAGAGGAGCCAACAACTGCTATTGGAAGACAAATTAAGAGAAGAAAATGAGACCGGATAAGACATGACTTATGAAGACGCCGTCCCAAATAGCTTGACAGGGTCTCACATGGAATCCTCAAAAGAAGACAAGATAAAAAAATTACACAGGAATGTGAAAGGGAACTACAATGAAAGGGTTACACGTGGAGAGAGACAGAAAGAGTGGCACAGGACCGTGTGTGCTGGTGAGATATGGCCAATGACCGATTCACAGAGAGGAACAATGGGCTTTGATTTATTAAAATAAAAACACTTACTTTAATTTTCGTGTCCTAGGCACTATTTCTCGCACATCAACCTTCCAGTATTCAGCCACGTGGATTACCCTGTCACTCAGCAGGTCATTCATGCTACAAGTCTCCAGGAGGCTTGGGCAGATCATCAGATGGTCCTGATCTTGTGTTACTAAACATTCGCATGTTTCATCATTCCTGTATCCTGCTGCCTGTATCCTGTATCCCTGTTTCCTGCTGCCTGTGCCTCCTCTGGTCGGAGATTGGCCCATTTTTTATGTTGTCCTCCCATCTCTTTTTGGACGACATCTTCGTCGTCCGCTTTTCAACTTTCCCCGCAGGATCGTATTTGTAAGACCGTCTGATCTGGATATGTGTCAGTACCAAGACCGTCTGATCTGGATATGTGTCCGTACCAAGACCGTCTTGATCTCGATATGTGTCCGTACCAAGACCGTCTGATCTGGGTATGTGTCCGTACCAAGACCGTCTGATCTGGATATGTGTCCGTACCAAGACCGTCTGATCTGGATATGTGTCCGTACCAAGACCGTCTGATCTGGATATGTGTCCGTACCAAGCGAGTTGATCTGGATATGTGTCCGTACGAAGACCGTCTGACCTGGATATGTGTCAGTACCAAGACCTTCTGATCTGGATATGTGTCAGTACCAAGCGAGTTAATCTCGATATATGACCGTACAAAGCGAGTTAATCTCGATATATGACCGTACCAAGCGAGTTAATCTCGATATATGACCGTACCAAGCGAGTTTCGGTCTTTTGACAGTTGCGAGAGGTCTTAAAAATGCCATTTTGCTGTTTTAATTCTTTCTCGTATTTCCTCATTTGTAACTAGATCTTTGTATGTGACGTTTACAAGTCTTTGGAAACATCTCATCTTCAACACATGTATCCTCCGTTGAAGGTTAGCTGTAATTGCCAATGTCTCACGAGCATAGGGGGATATTGACAGGACTAATGTACGCTTTAATCTGATCTTTGTTCATTTGACTAGCCGTTTGACTAGCCGTTTATATTGCCAGATATTGTTAAAACGCGCAAGCGCTGCTAATGTCTGTGCTATTCTGGTCAACACCTCACATTTTGATCCCTCGTCACTGACAATTGAGCCCAAATATTTAAAACTGTCCACCACTTCGTGAGTGGGACATAGAAATACGTGATGACAAAGATCAGCCCATTCTAAGAACCGACCAACTGGGTCTACAAAACAAAAGTTAACCTTTGGCTACCTGGCATCAGACAGTGATCTGTATGATTGGATACGAGTGTTCAATTATAAAATTGCTGGGCTCTCTCATGCTTCTATTATAGCCATACTGTTTATTCCTGTTTTGGTTTGGAAAAGACCATACTGTCACTGCACATTTTGAGGACGTGTTCTGCAATTTCTTTGCTTTTCCAACATAATCACATGTTTGGGGTCAGAAATTTAATCCATTGATAAAATAACATTTTAGTCTGCTTGGTACGTCTGTATGAATATTGGCATCTTATTGGAATCTTACTGGCATCTTATTAGCATCTTATTGGCATCTTATTGGTATCTTATTTGCTTGACAAACTTTGAAATCAGCTCAATGAAAGAGCTCCTTTTTACAGATGATCAGAGTATCTTTCATTCAGATGAACAAAACCTCCAAGAACATCTTAATGCTCAGGGGACGGCGTGGGCTAGTGGTTAAGTGACACGGTTCACAACCAGGAGGTGATGGGTTTGATCCCCATCACAGCACCGGCCGTTACCCCGGGAAAGCAAACCCTTAGAAAATGCAGGAGAAAGCAGACCCTTACATAAAAAAATGCATGCTGAAGTCGGATCAACTGGGCCGACAGGCGCAAAATAAAAACCACAGTGCAACGCACACCGCCTTGGGGATTTGAGAAAAAAGGCGAACGCAAAAAACAAAACAAAAAAAAAACAAATTATCTCAATGCTCTTGACAATCCTTGCGACAAGATATAATTTGAGGATTAATACAACAAAGACGCCACCTCATGGTGAGGCCCTTCCATTGCACTTTGGTTGGGCTAGCTTCTGAGGGCGCACAAACCTAGCTTAGGTACATACAGACACACACATTCATCCAAGCACTGGTTTATGCGGCCTGATATCGCCCAATGGACTATGGTCTGGGATGGAATGGGCGCGCCTCCGCCAGTAGAAACTAGTGAGGCAAACATCCAAGCAACAACAACAATGAAACAAAGACTTAGACAATGAATATAAGCTGAGCAAAGAAAACTAAAAATTCCGGTAAAAAGCATAGAACTTAAACAGGTAAGAGAGTTTAAATACTTAGGCGGGATCAAGATGTTGAGTACCGCATGAGCTGCAGTTATCGGCGACCCATAGCTGCAAAGACCCCTCTACATCTCCACGCGGTGATCCCGGATAACAGGCTTCAGCAGGGCAGACTGGCCAAGGAGAAGGGATCGAAGAGGGAATGCTAACCAGGTACTCAAAAAATGCTTGCTGAAGTCGGATGTGGTTGACCGAATGGTGCAAATATCGCAGTCAAGCTGTAAACTACCACACAACTCATTCCGTTCTCTGGACTACATTCTGCCACTTAAGCCCTTTCAGGGTTTGGTAGTGGGAGATTGTGATTGAACGAAGCCAAGCCAAGCTAAGCCAAACCAAATACTTAGGCAGCGTGTTCCTACAGGACAAGGCTAGATAGATGGTGGCATCAAGAACACACAAAGTACATGCAGTTTCCTATCAGCTTGCACCATTTTTAAGACAAAAACACATTCCAATGGAGACAAAGAGACAGTTGATATATAGTATTTTGTACCAACTCTCTGATGCCAGTGTCTGACATGAACATCACCAAGGCACAGGAAAGTAAAATCATGGTAAACGGAATGAGATGTTTAAGACATGTTGTCGGAGTCTCAATGCTGTGCAGAGTACAAGACGAAGAAATCGGATAGAGGGTGGGTGCAGCACCGTACATGGAATACATGGAAAGGCAGAGAATATATGGTTCGGACACCTGACTCGAATGCAACCAAAGTTACCCGCTGCACGTATCTACAACACCAGACATCAGTATTGCAGAGCACAAAAAAGATGGATAGATGGTGTCAGTGAGACACTAAAGAAACGCGTAAAGACAACAACATTGGCGACAAATCTGGCACACGACAGAAAGCGACACCTCCCCACGAGGTCCAATGACACAAGTGGGATAGAACGCGATGATTATGAGGATGATGATGATCTAGTTGTTGTATCTTCATTTAGGAGCTCCCCATCAACCTCTGAATGGGATGTTGTGGAGAAAGAAAGGGGAAGTGGGAGAGAGAAAGAAGGGGGAAGTGGGAGAGAGAAAGAAGGGGGTGTGTTCGTAGATGTCCTTTTCTACCCGTAATCGAGTGTGCAGACAAGCAGTCTATTGACCTATTCTGTGGTTGTATTATGGATCACCGCTCTTTTTTTTTTACAAGCTTTTTAATTTTTAAATTTTCATGGCCGTTGTCCGATGTGTAGACTTCTAATTCTCTAATGTTAACCAACTTTCACGTAACCTAGAAAGCTGAAATTGTGTGCACACCTTTAACGGTGCGACCTGTTGAATCTATGAAATTGTGTGCACACCTTTAATGGTGCGACCTGTTGAATCTATGAAATTGTGTGCAAACCTTTAATGGTGCGACCTGTTGAATCTATGAAATTGTGTGCACACCTTTAATGGTGCGACCTGTTGAATCTATGAAATTGTGTGCAAACCTTTAATGGTGCGACCTGTTGAATCTATGAAATTGTTAACGGATACTGGACATGTCATTCAAAAGCTTGTACCGAAAACCCGAAAAACGTATTTTGTTTATACTTACTCCTTTTAAACTGAATGATATATATATATATATATATATATATATATATATATATATATATATATATATACGAGACGTTTTCAAATGAAACCGGACCAAACTGCAACAAGTGAACATACGCGCGATGCGCATGATGACGTCACTTCTGGTGTAAACAGCACATACCAACCGTCAAGTTTGCAAAATTTCGTTATCCTCCGACTTATAGTTTCCTCAGCAGGCCGTTGAAAACACGCTGGGGCTTTGATACGGGATCCGTCCAGAGTGGATCAGCGATCGGTGATTCGGTTTCTAACAGTTGAAGAATGTCGACCAGTTGACATTCATCGCAGAATGTAGGCAGTCTGTGTGGACAAAAGTGCAATGAAGTTTAAAGAAGGACGTGAGTTAACGCTACAATATGCGCCTGATCTGGTCTCAGAAGATCTTTCGTTAACTCGTTCGTCTTCTAGTCACCTCTACATTCAATCTTTAGCTTACAACTTTATATATTCGAGACATGGATAAGAGGACATCTTGAGGAGAGTTAAAGAAAAGGAAGATCCCGTTAACACGTCAAAATACAGTGTTAGGCCCATAATGCCTGGGGGAGGCACCTACCTCCTACCAGGCGCGTCAGCAGGGTTGCGGATTGCTGAAAGGCCTCCTAATTTGGAAGTTAGCTGCGAATAAATAAGCAGCCGTGGACAAAAACGGGTCGGCAGGCATGGAGGCTGTAAGGAGGCAGCCTCTCCATCATGCAAATACATAACAGGCTAATCACATGTTTGTCTTAAAAAAACGATTACAAGTAAAAACATAAAGAAAACCGGACTGACCTCAACGGCGACGAACAGGCGAGAAATAAGGACCACGATTTACGGAACATGGAATGTAAGAAGTATAAACGGAAAAGAACAAGAACTAATAGAGGAGATGAAGAGAGCAAAATTGACGGTCCTGGCACTTACAGAAAAAAAGAAAAAGGGACAGGGCGTTCTGGACCATGATGGCAACATGCTATACTACAGTGAGTGAACGAGCCAGGGCAGGGGTTGGTTGTATAGGGAATGGTAACAACAAGGCAAACATTAAAGGATGGAAGTTCATTTCAGAACGACTGATGGTTCTAAGTCTACAAGAGGAGGATAGTCAAATGGATATCGTCACTGTGTATGCACCAAACGAAGATGAGAGCACTAACATAAAAGATGAATTTTATGAGCTCCTTCAAAGGATCATTGACGATTGCCATAATGAAATACTTCTCCTTGGAGACTTCAACGCAAGAGTTGGAAACGACTATTCTAGATGGGATGGAGTGATCGGTAGGCATGGAGACGACGTCTTAAATGACAATGGAAAACGACTGCTCAGATTCTGCAGAGAACAAAACCTTGTTATTACAAATACAAGGTTTCCACACAAGCGTATCCATGCCTACACAAGATGTGAGCCGGCAAGAAATGAAAGATCCAAAATTGACTATGCAATAGTGAGGAAAACTGATTTCAAGAATGTAAAGGATGCTAAAGTGTTCAGAGGACCAGAGATAGGAAGCGACCACTACCTAGTTAAAATAAAGAGAGAAATTGAAAAACACTATCCAGCCAGGCAACATTCATCAGCAAGCATGAAACATAATACACGAGGAGAAAATAAAATTAAGGCTTACAAACTACGTGAACCAGATGTTAAGAGGAGATACCAAGCAATAGAAAGGATTGAGGAATCTGAAGAAGATATGGAAATGCTTTGGGTAAAATTCAAAGACATCCTCAAAGAGACATGCGGTCAAACCAAAGAAGCGTGGAAGAGAAAGAGTACACCATGGTGGACAGAAGAAGTGAAAACAATAATACGAGAAAAGAAAAAGGCATGGAAGCAATACCTATGGGCTAGGAATACAGAAGAACAAACAAAAAAATATAAAGAATATGTAAATTTTAGAACAGAAGCAAAGAAGACTGTGCTCAAGGCCAAACAGAAATCCTGGGAAGAATTTGGAGAGAAACTGGAAAATAATGCTGGAGAAAACCAGAAACTGTTCTACAGGACCTTAAAGAACATGAGGAAGGAAAAGGAATGCCCCCTGAAATTTGTTAAAGATAAACAAGGTGCGCTGTTGACTGCCCCAGAAGAGGTAATGAACAGATGGAAAGAATATTTCTCAGATCTCCTTGGAGTGGAGGAAAACCAAGCTCTGGAAGTAACAGTCCCAATTCAAGAAGAGGGAGCCATGGAGGGAAACAATATCACAATGGAAGAACTAAAGGCAGCATTGGAGAAAATTAAGATTGGTAAAGCAGCAGGACATGATGGTAAAACACCAGAAATGGTTAAATACATGGGAGAGGCAAGAGAGATGCTATTCATGAAGATTCTCAAGGCAGCTTGGCGCCACAAGAAGATACCAAGAGACTGGGAGGTTGCAATAATAATACCAATATTTAAAAAGGGCGACAATCGAAAATGTGAAAATCACAGAGGTATTTCCCTTCTCAGTGTCCCCGGGAAAGTTTACTCTAGGATTCTAGAACGGCGATTAAGAGGTCTAGCAGAGCCAAATATGGATGAAACTCAATGTGGGTTTAGGGCAAACAGAAGTACTCAAGACCTTATCTTTACACTCAGACAGCTAAGTGAAACGGCTCTTGAATATGATAAAGAGATGCATCTCTGCTTTTTGAATTTGGAGAAAGCATTTGATAAAGTTCCTTGGGACGAACTCTGGGAGTGCCTGACAAGGAAGAACATCTCAAGACCCCTGATCTCTGCCATACAGAGTTTCTATAAAACATGCAGAAATTATGTGCGAACATCAAATCAAAAGTCAGGAAAGTTCAAGACCACTAGCGGAGTAAGACAGGGGGACATTCTATCACCGTACCTTTTCATACTCCTCATGGATGAAGTCATCAAAGCCTGCAAGGAACGGACAAAAAAGTATGAAGTAGGGTACTGGAAGATGAGACCAAGTTACATTTCGGAACTAGCATTTGCAGACGATGTGACCCTGATCACGAAAACCGAAGCACATCTCCAGATCAACTTGCAGGTCTGGGAAGAAGAGTTGAAGAAGAGAGGAATGCACATCAGCAACTCCAAAACAAAAACCATGGTGATCGCCAGAGATGAAAAGAGACATCAGATAACCATGGGAACACGAGCACTGGAGCAGATCAGCAACTTTAAATATCTACAAGTGGTAATAGACAGCAGGGGAGGAATCAAAGAGGAGTTAACTGCACGAAGGGCAGCAGCAGGTAGACTGTTCCATGCAATAAACAGAGGTTTCCTCAGTAGAAGAGAAATAAGCAGGAAAACAAAGATGGATGTATACTGTCCGACCTATGTGCCTGTCCTGACATATGGATGTGAGTCATGGGCAATGACTACAGCCCAAGAAAGGCAATTACAAACTTCAGAAATGAGGTACCTAAGAAAGTCAGTTCAGGTGACGAAAAGGGACAAGATCCGTAACCAGACAATTGGTAGCAATCTTGAAGTTCAACCCATGCAAACACGAGTGGAGCAGTCCCAACTACAGTGGTTTGGCCATGTCTGTAGAATGGAAGAAGATCGGATACCAAAGCGGTCATGGGAGATCAAAAGTCAAGGACGCACATTCCTCGACGTCCCAAAGTACGTTGGGAAGACCCACATACGAAAGTCCCTAAGTGATAGAGGGCTGGATTGGAAAGAGACCAGGAAAAAGACGGCGGATAGAGCAGTGTGGCGTTCTCTTTGGAAAACCTCTACACCTCACGGTAGAAGAGGAGCGACTAAGTAAATAAGTAAATAAGGCCCATAATGTTCTTGACCAACGGCAAGTGATGTGGTCAACATCATATCGGCCGACTTTACTTTCCCATATTATTCTGGTACCCAATTTGTGAGACTGGGTCAAACAAGGAGCCGTTTTGCGAATGGAAAAATCCCGCTTTACTGTGGATCAAACCAAGGTCGCTTGACTTCATATAGCTAGTGCAGTAACCGCTGTGCTCCTTTGACTCCTAAGTGAACAAATCAGAAACTCTCAATATCTGGTGATGATGATAATAATATAGCCCCTTTAACTGTGAGCTGGTAGCTCCTGACAGACCAAAGTCTCTTGAGCAAAAGAACAAGTCATCTTCAGTTGTTGTGGTGTAGTGTAGAGTGTGTTGTTGTGGTGTAGTGTAGAGTGTGTTGTTGTGGTGTAGTGTAGAGTGTGTTGTTGGGGTGTAGTGTAGAGTGTGTTGTTGTGATGTAGTGTAGAGTGTGTTGTTGTGGTGTAGTGTAGAGTGTGTTGTTGTGGTGTAGTGTAGAGTGTGTTGTTATGGTGTAGTGTAGAGTGTGTTATGTGGTGTAGAGTGTGTTGTTGTGGTGTAGTGTAGGGTGTGTTGTTGTGGTGTAGTGTAGAGTGTGTTGTTGTGGTGTAGTGTAGAGTGTGTTGTTGTGGTGTAGTGTAGAGTGTGTTGTTGTGGTGTAGTGTAGAGTGTGTTGTTGTGGTGTAGTGTAGAGTGTGTTGTTGTGGTGTAGAGTGTGTTGTTGTATTTGATTGGATGTTGTGGGAGTTGCCTTGTTTTGCAGATCTGATAGCTCTGGCCTAAGGATCAGGAGGTGATTGGCTTATTCCTCGGGAGGTGGGGTTGGGGAATGGGATTGTCACGATCTGCAAATTTTAATGATTATGATAACATGAACACCAGGCTTGATCAGAAACATACGTCAAAACGGAAGTCCCTCGTTAGGGTTAGGAATTCGGACCAATTTTCTTCTTGACAACAAAAGGAGCATGTGGCCGAATGGTTTAGATGATTGCCTGTCGACAAGTAGGGTAGCGGCTCAAATTCCCGGTATGGCATATGTTGTTTTTATGTTGAGGAAGAAATAAACAAAAATAGCCAGCACACGACGTGGCGACAGCAGTGTCGAAGAGGCCAGTAGTCCTCAGCCTTCAAAACAATTCGACTACCCCAGCATTGGGAAAAATGTCGTATGACAATTTGTTGTATTTGTTGTTGTTGTTGGTTGGTTGTTTATTTGTTTATCCGTTTGGTTGATTGGTTGGTTTGTTTGTTTGTTCTTGACATAAGTGGATATAAATGATTTAGACAATGATATCTGATCTATGATCCAAGTAGAAGTGAAAACGGCAAATGCAATGTTAGATATGATAAAAGGAAACATTACATGTGGAAGCGTGGAAGTGGTAGTTAAACTGTATAAAACATTAGTTAGACTAAGATTGTAGCATTGTGTTCATGTTTGGATTCCTCATCCTAAAAGGGAGATAAACATGCTTGGAAAGGTTACAGAGATGAGCGACAAAACTGATAGTGGGATTTCTAAATTATAGTTATAATAAAAGACTCTACAATGTCTAAAAAAGAGAAGAATCCGAGGTGACAACACATGTTTATTAAATTACCAACGGAAAGGTTAAATTAGTCTATAGCTAGTTTTTTAAAGTACAGCCGCCTACAAGAACAACAGGGCACAATTACAATTTAACAAGAGAAAAGTCCATATTAGATATGAGAAATGTTTGTAGTCATAGAGTTGTGAATGCTTGGAAAGCATTAATACATGAAATAGTGGAGGCAAGGTCAGTTAATTCCTTCAAGAATATAATTGACGCACACATGTATTTTTAGATCAAGTCAAGAAGAAGAAACTGGTTGTACACAGACTTCGCAGAGGCTTTTAAACCAGTATACAGAAGTTATGTTAAGAGATAAATAACACAACACCAGGACATCTCTATTCATCCTTGTTGTAATGATCTGTTAAAGTAAGCGTTTAAAAATGATCGATAGTGTGCTCCCACTGTGAAGTCCCTCCAGGCAGGAGAAGTGCCGGGTTCTGAGCCTCGACAGGACCAACCCTTAGCTGCTGGAGGTCTCCCTAGCATGCACTGTAGCGCCAGAAGGCATAAGGGAGAAAAACTATCTTGACACACTCGGCAAAATGACTTCCCCTGAATGTCTTACTTGCAATGCAGAGGGAGTCAACAAACCAGAGAACTGGCCTTTTCGTGTAGTAATTAAAAAACATTGGCACACGATATGAAGAAGAAGAAGAAGATGAAGAAGAGGAAAATGTCCTTCATAAATTGCAATAAAAGGAGTTCTGCATGGTGTTAACAGATGTATCATTGTAAAAGAAATTACTGTAGAAACCTGAACAGTGAAATGGCATACGTTGATTTTCTTTTTGTACAGACGTACTGGTAAGGGCAAGCTGCTATTTTGATCCCGTGCTTCGTATGCAGACAAATAGGGAGACGACAAGACAAGAGAATACAAGACATGAAAAATAAAGGAAGAAACACACTGCAAGACACACTAAGACACTGTAAGACACTAAGACAATGCAAGTCACTACAAGACACTGTAAGACACTAAGACAATGCAAGTCACTACAAGACACTGTAAGACACTAAGACAATGCAAGTCACTACAAGACACTGTAAGACACTAAGACAATGCAAGTCACTACAAGACACTGTAAGACACTAAGACAATGCAAGTCACTACAAGACACTGTAAGACACTAAGACAATGCAAGTCACTACAAGACACTGTAAGACACTAAGACAATGCAAGTCACTACAAGACATTGTAAGACAATGCAAGTCACTACAAGACACTGTAAGACACTGTAAGACAATGCAAGTCACTACAAGACACTGTAAGACAATGCAGGTCACTACAAGATACTGTAAGACAATGCAAGTCACTACAAGATACTGTAAGACACTGTAAGACAAGACAAGATCAGGCAAGACAATACAAGGCATGACAAGTCAAAATAAGACAAGACATGACAATATAAGAAACGACATTTCAAGACACGAAAATAAAACAAAACAAAACAAAAAAAAGAAAAGGAACATAACAAGAAATAATATAGAAATCTATACAACATAAGACAGGGCATTCAAATAAAAATAAAAAAACAACACAAGACACATATTAAACTACACAAGACAAGTCAATTTAAGACAAGAAAAGAAAAGAAAACAACTGAAGACAAGAAAACATAAGACAAGAAAAGAAAACAAGACAAAAACAGATAAAACAAAACAATACAACTTAAGACAATCTAAAAAAAAATTATAAGAAAACAAGACAAGAGAACGAAAGGCAAGAAAATAATAAGGAAAACAAGACAAGACAACATAAAACGAAATAAGACAAAACAAAACAAGACAAGACACCATACAGTAAGAAAAAAATAAAAACAAAACAAAACTAGTCAAGGCAACATTAGACAGGAAATTGAAAGATATAGAAAAAAACAGGACAAAACACAGTAAGACAGCCCAAAACAAGTCCACTGAAGACAAGAAAAGAAAAGAAAACTCAAGACAAGAAAACATAAGACAAGAAAAGAAAACGAGACAAAACAAGACAAGAGAAAGCAAGACAAAACAAAACAATGCAAAATAAAACAACAAAATAAAAGATAAATTAAAAAACAACAAGACAAGACACAATACAAATCCACTTAAGACCAGAAAAGAAAAACCAAAACAAAACAAGTCAAGACAACATAAGACGAGATAAAACAAAACAAGACAAGTCAAGGCAACGTAAGACAAAAAATTGAAAGGAGGGGAAAAAAGACAATACACAATAAGACAACACAAGACAAGTCAACTTAAAACAAGAACAGAAAAGAAAACAATTAAAAACAAAACAACATAAGACAGGAAAAGAAAACAGCTCAAGACAAGAAAACATAAGACAGGCAAAGAAAATAAGACAAAACAAAACAATACAACATAAAACAAGAAATACAAATACAAATTTTAAAAAATAAGGCAAGACACAATAAGACAACAAAAGACAAGTCCACTTAAGACAAGACCAGAACAACGAAAAGAGAAGAAAACAAGTCAAGACAACATAAGACGAGATAGGACGAAACAAAACAAGACAAGGCAACATAAAACAAGAAATTAAAAGAAAAAGAAAAAAAAGGACACAATAAGGCAACACAAGACAAGTTCCCTTAAGACAAAAAATGAAAAGTAAACAACTCAAGACAAGACAACATTAGACAGGAAAAAGAAAGCAAGAAGTAACAAGACAAAACAAAACAAGACAGAACAAGAAAACAAAAACAAAACAAAATAAATCAAAAACAACTTAAAACAAGCCAAAACAATAAAGGATAACTAAAGAAAAAAAATCAGTTACTAAATAACCATAACTCTTGCTAGCTAGTAATTTGCACCGTGAATGCGTTCCCTTGAGCACAAATAATACAATTAAAAAAGGAATAAAAAAGAAACGGCTTGTTCAATATTCATGGTCTCATCGATAACCAATATGGAAGGTCGAACATTGTGACTCGCCCGGAACACGTTGAATGAATAGGGGCTAATAAGAGAGAAACGGAGAAAAAAAGAAACAACTGTGGAAGGAACAAGCGCGCAAGAGTTCAAGAAAATTTAAGATGGTTAGGGTAGAATGGAATATAGAAGAGTTTAGATTATGTGCTTGAAGGAGAGTAAAAGAAAGATTATGTGCTTGAAGGAGAGTAAAAGAAAGATTATGTGCTTGAAGGAGAGTAAAAGAAAGATTATGTGCTTGAAAGAGAGTAAAAGAGATCAAGTAATAGGGATTGTAATTGTGATGGTACTAGATGTGGTTGTTATAGTGGTGGTGAGTAGTGGCGGCGGTAGTTGTGATAGTCGTAGTTGTAGTAGTAATAGTAGCAGTTAGCGGTAGTTGTGGTATTACTTGCAGAGGTAGTGAGGCAGTGGTTGTGGTCAAATATGGTGCTGGTAGTAGTGGTGAATGCGGTAGTGGAAAATGTAGTGTTGGTAGCAGCAGAATAAGTATGTATAGGTTATGGTAGAGGTAGTTGATGTAGTTGTAGTTATAAGGTAAGACCAGAGTGGCTGCATCCTGAGTTATCCCCTGTCGTCTCGACCATTAGTCTTGCCACTGATCCAAGCTAACTCGGGATAAGAGGGAGATTGATGACCAGCGAATTCACTCCCTCACTATAATTCACATACAGCGCACATCACATTATTAAGACAAAACCGTCTGATGTTGTGGCCATCATCGCTTGCGACGGGCAATAACTAGTTATAATAGTAATGTTGATGGTAGTAATAGTAGGGGCAGTGGTGAAGGTAGTAGTAGTAGTAGGGGCAGTGGTGAAGGTAGTAGTAGTAGTAGGGGCAGTGGTGAAGGTAGTAGTAGTAGTAGGGGCAGTGGTGAAGGTAGTAGTAGTAGTAGTAGGGGCAGTGGTGAAGGTAGTAGTAGTAGTAGGGGCAGTGGTGAAGGTAGTAGTAGTAGTAGGGGCAGTGGTGAAGGTAGTAGTAGTAGTAGGGGCAGTGGTGAAGGTAGTAGTAGTAGTAGTAGGGGCAGTGGTGAAGGTAGTAGTAGTAGTAGGGGCAGTGGTGAAGGTAGTAGTAGTAGTAGGGGCAGTGGTGAAGGTAGTAGTAGTAGTAGTAGTAGGGGCAGTGGTGAAGGTAGTAGTAGTAGTAGTAGGGGCAGTGGTGAAGGTAGTAGTAGTAGTAGTAGTAGTAGTAGTAGTAGGGGCAGTGGTGAAGGTAGTAGTTGTAGGGGCAGTGGTGAAGGTAGTAGTAGTAGTAGGGGCAGTTGTGAAGGTAGTAGTAGTAGGGGCAGTGGTGAAGGTAGTGGTAGTAAAGGCAGTAGTGAAGGTAGTAGTAGTAGAAGCAGTGGTGAAGATAGTAGTAGTAGGGGCGGTGGTAAAGGTAGTAGTAGTAGTAGTAGGGGCAGTAGTGAAGGTAGTAGTAGTAGGGGTAGTGGTAAAGGTAGTAGTAGTAGGGGTAGTGGTAAAGGTAGTAGTACTAGTAGTAGTAGGGGCAGTAGTGAAGGTAGTAGTAGTAGGGGCAGTGGTGAAGGTAATAGTAGTAGGGGCAGTAGTGAGGGTAGTAGTAGTAGGGGCAGTAGTGCAGGTAGTAGTAGTAGTAGTAGTAGTAGGGGCAGTGGTGAAGGTAGTAGTAGTAGTAGTAGTAGGGGCAGTAGTGAAGGTAGTAGTAGTAGGGGCAGTAGTGATGGTAGTAGTAGTAGGGGCAGTGGTGAAGGTAGTAGTAGTAGGGGCAGTAGTGTAGGTAGTAGTAGTAGTAGGGGCAGTGGTGAAGGTAGTAGTAGTAGGTGCAGTAGTGAAGGTAGTAGTGGTAGGGGCAGTGGTGAAGGTAGGAGTACTAGTAGTAGTAGTAGGGGCAGTGGTGAAGGTAGTAGTAGTAGTAGTAGTAGGGGCAGTGGTGAAGGTAGTAGTAGTAGTAGTAGTAGGGGCAGTAGTGAAGGTAGTAGTAGTAAGAGTAGTAGGGGCAGTGGTGAAGGTACTAGTAGTAAGGGCAGTAGTGAAGGTAGTAGTAGTAGGGGCAGTAGTGAAGATAGTAGTAGTGGTAGGGGCAGTGGTGAAGGTAGTAGTAGTAGTAGTAGTAGTAGTGGCAGTAATGAAGGTAGTAGTAGTAGGTGCAGTAGTGAAGGGAGTAGTAGTAGTAGTAGTAGGGGCAGTGGTGAAGGTAGTAGTAGTAGTAGGGGCAGTAGTGAAGGTAGTAGTAGTAGGGGCAGTGGTGAAGGTAGTAGTAGTAGTAGTAGTAGGGGCAGTGGTGAAGGTAGTAGTAGTAGTAGCAGTAGTAGGGGCAGTAGTGAAGGTAGTAGTAGTAGGGGCAGTGGTGAAGGTAGTAGTAGTAGTAGTAGGGGCAGTGGTGAAGGTAGTAGTAGTAGGGGCAGTGGTGAAGGTAGTAGTAGTAGTAGTAGGGGCAGTGGTGAAGGTAGTAGTAGTAGGGGCAGTGGTGAAGGTAGTAGTAGTAGTAGTAGGGGCAGTGGTGAAGGTAGTAGTAGTAGGGGCAGTGGTGAAGGTAGTAGTAGTAGTAGGGGAGGTGGTTAAGGTAGTAGTAGTAGGGGCAGTGGTGAAGATAGCAGTAGTAGGGGCAGTGGTGAAGGTAGTAGTAGTAGGGGCAGTAGTGAAGTTATTAGTAGTAGGGGCAGTAGTGAAGGTAGTAATAGTAGGGGCAGTGGTGAAGGTAGTAGTAGTAGGGGCAGTAGTGAGGGTAGTAGTAGTAGGGGCAGTAGTGAAGGTAGTAGTAGTAGTAGTAGTTGTAAGGGCAGTAGTGAAGGTAGTAGTAGTAGGGGCAGTAGTCAAGGTAGTAGTAGTAGGGGCACTAGTGAAGGTAGTAGTAGTAGGGGCAGTGGTGAAGGTAGTAGTAGTAGTAGGAGCAGTGGTGAAGGTAGTAGTAGTAGTAGGGGCAGTGGTGAAGGTAGTAGTAGTAGTAGGGGCAGTGGTGAAGGTAGTAGTAGTAGTAGTAGTAGGGGCAGTGGTGAAGGTAGTAGTAGTAGTAGTAGGGGCAGTGGTGAAGGTAGTAGTAGTAGTAGTAGTAGTAGGGGCAGTGGTGAAGATAGCAGTAGTAGGGGCAGTGGTGAAGGTAGTAGTAGTAGGGGCAGTAGTGAAGTTATTAGTAGTAGGGGCAGTAGTGAAGGTAGTAATAGTAGGGGCAGTGGTGAAGGTAGTAGTAGTAGGGGCAGTAGTGAGGGTAGTAGTAGTAGGGGCAGTAGTGAAGGTAGTAGTAGTAGTAGTAGTTGTAAGGGCAGTAGTGAAGGTAGTAGTAGTAGGGGCAGTAGTCAAGGTAGTAGTAGTAGGGGCACTAGTGAAGGTAGTAGTAGTAGGGGCAGTGGTGAAGGTAGTAGTAGTAGTAGGAGCAGTGGTGAAGGTAGTAGTAGTAGTAGGGGCAGTGGTGAAGGTAGTAGTAGTAGTAGGGGCAGTGGTGAAGGTAGTAGTAGTAGTAGTAGTAGGGGCAGTGGTGAAGGTAGTAGTAGTAGTAGTAGGGGCAGTGGTGAAGGTAGTAGTAGTAGTAGTAGTAGTAGGGGCAGTGGTGAAGGTAGTAGTTGTAGGGGCAGTGGTGAAGGTAGTAGTAGTAGTAGGGGCAGTTGTAAAGGTAGTAGTAGTAAAGGCAGTAGTGAAGGTAGTAGTAGTAGGGGCAGTGGTGAAGATAGTAGTAGTAGGGGCGGTGGTAAAGGTAGTAGTAGTAGTAGTAGGGGCAGTAGTGAAGGTAGTAGTAATAGGGGTAGTGGTAAAGGTAGTAGTAGTAGGGGTAGTGGTAAAGGTAGTAGTAGTAGTAGTAGTAGGGGCAGTAGTGAAGGTAGTAGTAGTAGGGGCAGTGGTGAAGGTAGTAGTAGTAGGGGCAGTAGTGAGGGTAGTAGTAGTAGGGGCAGTAGTGCAGGTAGTAGTAGTAGTAGTAATAGTAGGGGCAGTGGTGAAGGTAGTAGTAGTAGTAGTAGTAGGGGCAGTAGTGAAGGTAGTAGTAGTAGGGGCAGTAGTGAAAGTAGTAGTAGTAGGGGCAGTAGTGAAGGTAGTAGTAGTAGGGGCAGTGGTGAAGGTAGTAGTAGTAGGGGCAGTAGTGTAGGTAGTATTAGTAGTAGTAGGGGCAGTGGTGAAGGTAGTAGTAGTAGGCGCAATAGTGAAGGTAGTAGTAGTAGGGGCAGTGGTGAAGGTAGTAGTACTAGTAGTAGTAGTAGGGGCAGTGGTGAAGGTAGTAGTAGTGGTAGGGGCAGTGGTGAAGGTAGTAGTAGTAGTAGTAGTAGGGGCAGTGGTGAAGGTAGTAGTAGTAGTAGTAGTAGTAGGGGCAGTAGTGAAGGTAGTAGTAGTAAGAGTAGTAGGGGCAGTGGTGAAGGTAGTAGTAGTAAGGGCAGTAGTGAAGGTAGTAGTAGTAGGGGCAGTAGTGAAGGTAGTTGTAGTAGGGGCAGTAGTGAAGGTAGTAGTAGTGGTAGGGGCAGTGGTGAAGGTAGTAGTAGTAGTAGTAGGTGTGGCAGTAGTGAAGGTAGTAGTAGTAGGGGCAGTAGTGAAGGGAGTAGTAGTAGTAGTAGTAGGGGCAGTGGTGAAGGTAGTAGTAGTAGTAGTAGTAGGGGCAGTAGTGAAGGTAGTAGTAGTAGGGGCAGTGGTGAAGGTAGTAGTAGTAGTAGTAGTAGTAGGGGCAGTGGTGAAGGTAGTAGTAGTAGTAGTAGTAGTAGTAGGGGCAGTAGTAAAGGTAGTAGTAGTAGGGGCAGTGGTGAAGGTAGTAGTAGTAGGGGCAGTGGTGAAGGTAGTAGTAGTAGTAGGGGCAGTGGTGAAGGTAGTAGTAGTAGGGGCAGTGGTGAAGGTAGTAGTAGTAGTAGTAGGGGCAGTGGTGAAGGTAGTAGTAGTAGGGGCAGTGGTGAAGGTAGTAGTAGTAGTAGGGGCAGTGGTGAAGGTAGTAGTAGTAGGGGCAGTGGTGAAGGTAGTAGTAGTAGTAAGGGAGGTGGTTAAGGTAGTAGTAGTAGGGGCAGTGGTGAAGGTAGTAGTAGTAGGGGCAGTGGTGAAGGTAGTAGTAGTAGGGGCAGTAGTGAAGGTATTAGTAGTAGGGGCAGTACTGAGGGTAGTAGTAGTAGGGGCAGTGGTGAAGGTAGTAGTAGTAGGGGCAGTAGTGAGGGTAGTAGTAGTAGGGGCAGTAGTGAAGGTAGTAGTAGTAGTAGTAGTACTTGTAAGGGCAGTAGTGAAGGTAGTAGTAATAGGGGCAGTAGTGAAAGTAGTAGTAGTAGGGGCACTAGTGAAGGTAGTAGTAGTAGGGGCAGTGGTGAAGGTAGTAGTAGTAGGGCAGTAGTGTAGGTAGTAGTAGTAGCAGTAGGGGCAGTGGTGAAGGTAGTAGTAGTAGGGGCAGTGGTGAAGGTAGTAGTAGTAGGGGCAGTAGTGAAGGTAGTAGTAGTAGGGGCAGTGGTGAAGGTAGTAGTAGTAGTAGTAGTAGGGGCAGTGGTGAAGGTAGTAGTAGTAGTAGTAGTAGGGGCAGTGGTGAAGGTAGTAGTAGTAGTAGTAGTAGGGGCAGTGGTGAAGGTAGTAGTAGTAGTAGTAGTAGTAGTGGCAGTAGTGAAGGTAGTAGTAGTAGTAGAAGTAGTAGTAGGGGCAGTGGTGAAGGTAGTAGTAGTAGGGGCAGTAGTGAAGGTAGTAGTAGTAGGGGCAGTAGTGAAGGTAGTAGTAGTAGGGGCAGTAGTGAAGGTAGTAGTAGTAGTAGGGGCAGTGGTGAAGGTAGTAGTAGTAGTAGTAGGGGCAGTAGTGAAGGTAGTAGTAGTAGGGGCAGTAGTGAAGGTAGTAGTAGTAGTAGTAGTAGTAGGGGCAGTGGTGAAGGTAGTAGTAGTAGTAGTAGTAGAGGCAGTAGTGAAGGTAGTAGTAGTAGGGGCAGTGGTGAAGGTAGTAGTAGTAGTAGGGGCAGTGGTGAAGGTAGTAGTAGTAGTAGTAGTAGTAGGGGCAGTAGTGAAGGTAGTAGTAGTAGGGGCAGTGGTGAAGGTAGTAGTAGTAGTAGGGGCAGTGGTGAAGGTAGTAGTAGTAGTAGTAGTAGTAGTGGGGGCGGTAGTTAAGGTAGTAGTAGTAGGGGCAGTGGTGAAGGTAGTAGTAGTAGTAGCAGGGGCAGTAGTGAAGGTAGTAGTAGTAGGCGCAGTGGTGAAGGTAGTAGTAGTAGTAGTAGGGGCAGTAGTGAAGGTAGTAGTAGTAGGGGCAGTAGTGAAAGTAGTAGTAGTAGTAGTAGTAGGGGCAGTAGTGAAGGTAGTAGTAGTAGGGGCAGTAGTGAAGGTAGTAGTAGTAGGGGCAGTTGTGAAGGTAGTAGTAGTAGGGGCAGTAGTGAAGGTAGTAGTAGTAGGGGCAGTAGTGAAGGTAGTAGTAGTAGTAGTAGTAGTAGTAGGGGCAGTAGTGAAGGTAGTAGTAGTAGGGGTAGTGGTGAAGGTAGTTGTAGTAGTAGTAGTAGGGGCAGTGGTGAAGGTAGTAGTAGTAGTAGTAGTAGGGGCAGTAGTGAAGGTAGTAGTAGTAGTAGTAGTAGGGGCAGTGGTGAAGGTAGTAGTAGTAGTAGTAGTAGGGGCAGTAGTGAAGGTAGTAGTAGTAGGGGCAAGTGTGAAGGTAATAGTAGTAGGGGCAGTGGTGAAGGTAGTAGTAGTAGCGGCAATGGTGAAGATAGTAGTAGTAGGGGCAGTGGTGAAGGTAGTAGTAGTAGTAGGGGCAGTGGTGAAGGTAGTAGTAGTAGTATTAGCGGCAAAGGTGAAGGTAGTAGTAGTAGGGGCAGTGGTGAAGGTAGTAGTAGTAGTAGGGGCAGTGGTGAAGGTAGTAGTAGTAGTAGTAGTAGGGGCAGTGGTGAAGGTAGTAGTAGTAGGGGCAGTGGTGAAGGTAGTAGTAGTAGTAGTAGGGGCAGTAGTGAAGGGAGTAGTAGTAGTAGTAGTAGGGGCAGTGGTAAAGGTAGTAGTAGTAGTAGTAGTAGGGGCAGTAGTGAAGGTAGTAGTAGTAGGGGCAGTGGTGAAGGTAGTAGTAGTAGTAGTAGTAGGGGCAGTGGTGAAGGTAGTAGTAGTAGTAGTAGTAGTAGTAGGGGCAGTAGTAAAGGTAGTAGTAGTAGGGGCAGTGGTGAAGGTAGTAGTAGTAGGGGCAGTGGTGAAGGTAGTAGTAGTAGTAGTAGGGGCAGTGGTGAAGGTAGTAGTAGTAGGGGCAGTGGTGAAGGTAGTAGTAGTAGTAGTAGGGGCAGTGGTGAAGGTAGTAGTAGTAGGGGCAGTGGTGAAGGTAGTAGTAGTAGTAGTAGGGGCAGTGGTGAAGGTAGTAGTAGTAGGGGCAGTGGTGAAGGTAGTAGTAGTAGTAAGGGAGGTGGTTAAGGTAGTAGTAGTAGGGGCAGTGGTGAAGGTAGTAGTAGTAGGGGCAGTGGTGAAGGTAGTAGTAGTAGGGGCAGTAGTGAAGGTATTAGTAGAAGGGGCAGTACTGAGGGTAGTAGTAGTAGGGGCAGTGGTGAAGGTAGTAGTAGTAGGGGCAGTAGTGAGGGTAGTAGTAGTAGGGGCAGTAGTGAAGGTAGTAGTAGTAGTACTTGTAAGGGCAGTAGTGAAGGTAGTAGTAATAGGGGCAGTAGTGAAAGTAGTAGTAGTAGGGGCACTAGTGAAGGTAGTAGTAGTAGGGGCAGTGGTGAAGGTAGTAGTAGTAGGGGCAGTAGTGTAGGTAGTAGTAGTAGTAGTAGGGGCAGTGGTGAAGGTAGTAGTAGTAGGGGCAGTGGTGAAGGTAGTAGTAGTAGGGGCAGTAGTGAAGGTAGTAGTAGTAGGGGCAGTGGTGAAGGTAGTAGTAGTAGTAGTAGTAGTAGGGGCAGTGGTGAAGGTAGTAGTAGTAGTAGTAGTAGGGGCAGTGGTGAAGGTAGTAGTAGTAGTAGTAGTAGGGGCAGTGGTGAAGGTAGTAGTAGTAGTAGTAGTAGTAGTGGCAGTAGTGAAGGTAGTAGTAGTAGTAGTAGGGGCAGTGGTGAAGGTAGTAGTAGTAGGGGCAGTAGTGAAGGTAGTAGTAGTAGGGGCAGTAGTTAAGGTAGTAGTAGTAGGGGCAGTAGTGAAGGTAGTAGTAGTAGTAGGGGCAGTGGTGAAGGTAGTAGTAGTAGTAGTAGGGGCAGTAGTGAAGGTAGTAGTAGTAGGGGCAGTAGTGAAGGTAGTAGTAGTAGTAGTAGTAGGGGCAGTGGTGAAGGTAGTAGTAGTAGTAGTAGTAGAGGCAGTAGTGAAGGTAGTAGTAGTAGGGGCAGTGGTGAAGGTAGTAGTAGTAGTAGGGGCAGTGGTGAAGGTAGTAGTAGTAGTAGTAGTAGTAGTAGGGGCAGTAGTGAAGGTAGTAGTAGTAGGGGCAGTGGTGAAGGTAGTAGTAGTAGTAGGGGCAGTGGTGAAGGTAGTAGTAGTAGTAGTAGTAGTAGTGGGGGCGGTAGTTAAGGTAGTAGTAGTAGTAGGGGCAGTGGTGAAGGTAGTAGTAGTAGTAGCAGGGGCAGTAGTGAAGGTAGTAGTAGTAAGGGCAGTTGTGAAGGTAGTAGTAGTAGGCGCAGTGGTGAAGGTAGTAGTAGTAGTACTAGGGGCAGTAGTGAAGGTAGTAGTAGTAGGGGCAGTAGTGAAAGTAGTAGTAGTAGTAGTAGGGGCAGTAGTGAAGGTAGTAGTAGTAGGGGCAGTTGTGAAGGTAGTAGTAGTAGGGGCAGTAGTGAAGGTAGTAGTAGTAGGGGCAGTAGTGAAGGTAGTAGTAGTAGGGGCAGTAGTGAAGGTAGTAGTAGTAGTAGTAGTAGTAGTAGTAGGGGCAGTAGTGAAGGTAGTAGTAGTAGGGGTAGTGGTGAAGGTAGTTGTAGTAGTAGTAGTAGGGGCAGTGGTGAAGGTAGTAGTAGTAGTAGTAGTAGGGGCAGTAGTGAAGGTAGTAGTAGTAGTAGTAGTAGGGGCAGTGGTGAAGGTAGTAGTAGTAGTAGTAGTAGGGGCAGTAGTGAAGGTAGTAGTAGTAGGGGCAAGTGTGAAGGTAATAGTAGTAGGGGCAGTGGTGAAGGTAGTAGTAGTAGCGGCAATGGTGAAGATAGTAGTAGTAGGGGCAGTGGTGAAGGTAGTAGTAGTAGTAGGGGCAGTGGTGAAGGTAGTAGTAGTAGTATTAGCGGCAAAGGTGAAGGTAGTAGTAGTAGGGGCAGTGGTGAAGGTAGTAGTAGTAGTAGGGGCAGTGGTGAAGGTAGTAGTAGTAGTAGTAGGGGCAGTGGTGAAGGTAGTAGTAGTAGGGGCAGTGGTGAAGGTAGTAGTAGTAGTAGTAGGGGCAGTAGTGAAGATAGTAGTAGTAGTAGTAGTAGTAGTAGTAGGGGCAGTAGTGAAGGTAGTAGTAGTAGGGGCAGTAGTGAAGATAGTAGTAGTAGGGGCGGTGGTAAAGGTAGTAGTAGTAGTAGTAGGGGCAGTAGTGAAGGTAGTAGTAGTAGGGGTAGTGGTAAAGGTAGTAGTAGTAGGGGTAGTGGTAAAGGTAGTAGTAGTAGTAGTAGTAGGGGCAGTAGTGAAGGTAGTAGTAGTAGGGGCAGTGGTGAAGGTAGTAGTAGTAGGGGCAGTAGTGAGGGTAGTAGTAGTAGGGGCAGTAGTGCAGGTAGTAGTAGTAGTAGGGGCAGTGGTGAAGGTAGTAGTAGTAGGGGCAGTAGTGAAGGTAGTAGTAGTAGGGGCAGTAGTGAAGGTAGTAGTAGTAGGGGCAGTAGTGAAAGTAGTAGTAGTAGGGGCAGTAGTGTAGGTAGTAGTAGTAGTAGTAGGGGCAGTGGTGAAGGTAGTAGTAGTAGGCGCAGTAGTGAAGGTAGTAGTAGTAGGGGCAGTGGTGAAGGTAGTAGTACTAGTAGTAGTAGTAGGGTCAGTTGTGAAGGTAGTAGTAGTGGTAGGGGCAGTGGTGAAGGTAGTAGTAGTAGTAGTGGCAGTGGTGAAGGTAGTAGTAGTAGTAGTAGGGGCAGTAGTGAAGGTAGTAGTAGTAAGAGTAGTAGGGGCAGTGGTGAAGGTAGTAGTAGTAAGGGCAGTAGTGAAGGTAGTAGTAGTAGGGGCAGTAGTGAAGGTAGTAGTAGTGGTAGGGGCAGTGGTGAAGGTAGTAGTAGTAGTAGTAGTAGTAGTGGCAGTAGTGAAGGTAGTAGTAGTAGGGGCAGTAGTGAAGGGAGTAGTAGTAGTAGTAGTAGTAGGGGCAGTGGTGAAGGTAGTAGTAGTAGTAGTAGTAGGGGCAGTAGTGAAGGTAGTAGTAGTAGGGGCAGTGGTGAAGGTAGTAGTAGTAGTAGTAGTAGGGGCAGTGGTGATGGTAGTAGTAGTAGTAGTATTAGTAGTAGTAGTAGGGGCAGTAGTGAAGGTAGTAGTAGTAGGGGCAGTGGTGAAGGTAGTAGTAATAGGGGCAGTTGTGAAGGTAGTAGTAGTAGTAGTAGGGGCAGTGGTGAAGGTAGTAGTAGTAGGGGCAGTGGTGAAGGTACTAGTAGTAGTAGTAGGGGCAGTGGTGAAGGTAGTAGTAGTAGGGGCAGTGGTGAAGGTAGTAGTAGTAGGGGCAGTGGTGAAGGTAGTAGTAGTAGGGGCAGTAGTGAAGGGAGTAGTAGTAGGGGCAGTAGTGAAGGTAGTAGTAGTAGGGGCAGTGGTGAAGGTAGTAGTAGTAGGGGCAGTAGTGAGGGTAGTAGTAGTAGTAGGGGCAGTGGTGAAGGTAGTAGTAGTAGGGGCAGTAGTGAAGGTAGTAGTAGTAGGGGCAGTGGTGAAGGTAGTAGTAGTAGTAGGGGCAGTGGTAAAGGTAGTAGTAGTAGTAGTAGTAGGGGCAGTGGTGAAGGTAGTAGTAGTAGTAGTAGTAGGGGCAGTGGTGAAGGTAGTAGTAGTAGTAGTAGTAGTAGGGGCAGTGGTGAAGGTAGTAGTAGTAGGGGCAGTAGTGAAGGTAGTAGTAGTAGGGGCAGTAGTGAAGGTAGTAGTAGTAGGGGCAGTAATGAAGGTAGTAGTAGTAGTAGGGGCAGTGGTGAAGGTAGTAGTAGTAGTAGTAGTAGTAGTAGGGGCAGTAGTGAAGGTAGTAGTAGTAGGGGCAGTAGTGAAGGTAGTAGTAGTAGTAGTAGTAGTAGGGTAAGTGGTGAAGGTAGTAGTAGTAGTAGTAGTAGGGGCAGTAGTGAAGGTAGTAGTAGTAGGGGCAGTGGTGAAGGTAGTAGTAGTAGTAGGGGCAGTGGTGAAGGTAGTAGTAGTAGTAGTAGTAGGGGCAGTAGTGAAGGTAGTAGTAGTAGGGGCAGTGGTGAAGGTAGTAGTAGTAGTAGGGGCAGTGGTGAAGGTAGTAGTAGTAGTAGTAGTAGTAGTAGGGGCGGTAATGAAGGTAGTAGTAGTAGGGGCAGTGGTGAAGGTAGTAGTAGTAGTAGTAGGGGCAGTAGTGAAGGTAGTAGTAGTAGGGGCAGTAGTGAAAGTAGTAGTAGTAGTAGTAGTAGGGGCAGTAGTGAAGGTAGTAGTAGTAGGGGCAGTTGTGAAGGTAGTAGTAGTAGGGGCAGTAGTGAAGGTAGTAGTAGTAGGGGCAGTGGTGAAGGTAGTAGTAGTAGGGGCAGTAGTGAAGGTAGTAGTAGTAGTAGTAGTAGGGGCAGTAGTGAAGGTAGTAGTAGTAGGGGTAGTGGTGAAGGTAGTTGTAGTAGTAGTAGTAGGGGCAGTGGTGAAGGTAGTAGTAGCAGTAGGGGCAGTAGTGAAGGTAGTAGTAGTAGTAGTAGTAGGGGCAGTGGTGAAGTTAGTAGTAGTAGTAGTAGTAGGGGCAGTAGTGAAGGTAGTAGTAGTAGGGGCAAGTGTGAAGGTAATAGTAGTAGGGGCAGTGGTGAAGGTAGTAGTAGTAGCGGCAATGGTGAAGGTAGTAGTAGTAGGGGCAGTGGTGAAGGTAGTAGTAGTAGTAGGGGCAGTGGTGAAGGTAGTAGTAGTAGTAGTAGCGGCAATGTTAAGGTAGTAGTAGTAGGGGCAGTGGTGAAGGTAGTAGTAGTAGTAGGGGCAGTGGTGAAGGTAGTAGTAGTAGTAGTAGGGGCAGTGGTGAAGGTAGTAGTAGTAGGGGCAGTGGTGAAGGTAGTAGTAGTAGTAGTAGTAGTAGGGGCAGTAGTGAAGGTAGTAGTAGTAGTAGTAGTAGGGGCAGTAGTGAAGGTAGTAGTAGTAGGGGCAGTGGTGAAGGTAGTAGTAGTAGTAGTAGTAGGGGCAGTGGTGATGGTAGTAGTAGTAGTAGTATTAGTAGTAGTAGTAGGGGCAGTAGTGAAGGTAGTAGTAGTAGGGGCAGTGGTGAAGGTAGTAGTAAATGGGGGCAGTTGTGAAGGTAGTAGTAGTAGTAGTAGGGGCAGTGGTGAAGGTAGTAGTAGTAGGGGCAGTGGTGAAGGTACTAGTAGTAGTAGTAGGGGCAGTGGTGAAGGTAGTAGTAGTAGGGGCAGTGGTGAAGGTAGTAGTAGTAGGGGCAGTGGTGAAGGTAGTAGTAGTAGGGGCAGTAGTGAAGGGAGTAGTAGTAGGGGCAGTAGTGAAGGTAGTAGTAGTAGGGGCAGTGGTGAAGGTAGTAGTAGTAGGGGCAGTAGTGAGGGTAGTAGTAGTAGGGGCGGTAGTGAAGGTAGTAGTAGTAGTAGTAGTAGTTGTAAGGGCAGTAGTGAAGGTAGTAGTAATAGGGGCAGTAGTGAAGGTAGTAGTAGTAGGGGCACTAGTGAAGGTAGTAGTAGTAAGGGCAGTGGTGAAGGTAGTAGTAGTAGGGGCAGTAGTGTAGGTAGTAGTAGTAGTAGTAGGGGCAGTGGTGAAGGTAGTAGTAGTAGGGGCAGTAGTGAAGGTAGTAGTAGTAGGGGCAGTGGTGAAGGTAGTAGTAGTAGTAGGGGCAGTGGTGAAGGTAGTAGTAGTAGTAGTAGTAGGGGCAGTGGTGAAGGTAGTAGTAGTAGTAGTAGTAGGGGCAGTGGTGAAGGTAGTAGTAGTAGTAGTAGTAGTAGGGGCAGTGGTGAAGGTAGTAGTAGTAGGGGCAGTAGTGAAGGTAGTAGTAGTAGGGGCAGTAGTGAAGGTAGTAGTAGTAGGGGCAGTAATGAAGGTAGTAGTAGTAGTAGGGGCAGTGGTGAAGGTAGTAGTAGTAGTAGTAGTAGTAGTAGTAGGGGCAGTAGTGAAGGTAGTAGTAGTAGGGGCAGTAGTGAAGGTAGTAGTAGTAGTAGTAGGGTAAGTGGTGAAGGTAGTAGTAGTAGTAGTAGTAGGGGCAGTAGTGAAGGTAGTAGTAGTAGGGGCAGTGGTGAAGGTAGTAGTAGTAGTAGGGGCAGTGGTGAAGGTAGTAGTAGTAGTAGTAGTAGGGGCAGTAGTGAAGGTAGTAGTAGTAGGGGCAGTGGTGAAGGTAGTAGTAGTAGTAGGGGCAGTGGTGAAGGTAGTAGTAGTAGTAGTAGTAGTAGTAGTAGGGGCGGTAATGAAGGTAGTAGTAGTAGGGGCAGTGGTGAAGGTAGTAGTAGTAGTAGTAGTAGGGGCAGTAGTGAAGGTAGTAGTAGTAGGGGCAGTAGTGAAAGTAGTAGTAGTAGTAGTAGTAGGGGCAGTAGTGAAGGTAGTAGTAGTAGGGGCAGTTGTGAAGGTAGTAGTAGTAGGGGCAGTAGTGAAGGTAGTAGTAGTAGGGGCAGTGGTGAAGGTAGTAGTAGTAGGGGCAGTAGTGAAGGTAGTAGTAGTAGTAGTAGTAGGGGCAGTAGTGAAGGTAGTAGTAGTAGGGGTAGTGGTGAAGGTAGTTGTAGTAGTAGTAGTAGGGGCAGTGGTGAAGGTAGTAGTAGCAGTAGGGGCAGTAGTGAAGGTAGTAGTAGTAGTAGTAGTAGGGGCAGTGGTGAAGTTAGTAGTAGTAGTAGTAGTAGGGGCAGTAGTGAAGGTAGTAGTAGTAGGGGCAAGTGTGAAGGTAATAGTAGTAGGGGCAGTGGTGAAGGTAGTAGTAGTAGCGGCAATGGTGAAGGTAGTAGTAGTAGGGGCAGTGGTGAAGGTAGTAGTAGTAGTAGGGGCAGTGGTGAAGGTAGTAGTAGTAGTAGGGGCAGTGGTGAAGGTAGTAGTAGTAGTAGTAGGGGCAGTGGTGAAGGTAGTAGTAGTAGTAGTAGTAGTAGTAGGGGCAGTAGTGAAGGTAGTAGTAGTAGTAGTAGTAGTAGTAGTAGTAGGGGCAGTAGTGAAGGAAGTAGTAGTAGTAGGGGCAGTGGTGAAGGTAGTAGTAGTAGTAGTAGTAGGGGCAGTAGTGAAGGTAGTAGTAGTAGGGGCAGTAGTGAAGGTAGTAGTAGTAGTAGTAGTAGTAGGGGCAGTGGTGAAGGTAGTAGTAGTAGTAGTAGTAGGGGCAGTAGTGAAGGTAGTAGTAGTAGGGGCAGTGGTGAAGGTAGTAGTAGTAGTAGGGGCAGTGGTGAAGGTAGTAGTAGTAGTAGTAGTAGTAGGGGCAGTAGTGAAGGTAGTAGTAGTAGGGGCAGTGGTGAAGGTAGTAGTAGTAGGGGCAGTGGTGAAGGTAGTAGTAGTAGTAGGGGCGGTAGTGAAGGTAGTAGTAGTAGGGGCAGTGGTGAAGGTAGTAGTAGTAGTAGTAGTAGTAGGGGCAGTAGTGAAGGTAGTAGTAGTAAGGGCAGTTGTGAAGGTAGTAGTAGTAGGGGCAGTGGTGAAGGTAGTAGTAGTAGTAGTAGTAGTAGGGGCAGTAGTGAAGGTAGTAGTAGTAGGGGCAGTAGTGAAAGTAGTAGTAGTAGTAGTAGTAGGGGCAGTAGTGAAGGTAGTAGTAGTAGGGGCAGTTGTGAAGGTAATAGTAGTAGGGGCAGTAGTGAAGGTAGTAGTAGTAGGGGCAGTAGTGAAGGTAGTAGTAGTAGGGGCAGTAGTGAAGGTAGTAGTAGTAGTAGTAGTAGTAGTAGGGGCAGTAGTGAAGGTAGTAGTAGTAGGGGCAGTGGTGAAGGTAGTAGTAGTAGTAGGGGCAGTAGTGAAGGTAGTAGTAGTAGGGGCAGTGGTGAAGGTAGTAGTAGTAGTAGTAGTAGGGGCAGTGGTGAAGGTAGTAGTAGTAGTAGTAGTAGGGGCAGTGGTGAAGTTAGTAGTAGTAGGGGTAGTGGTGAAGGTAGTTGTAGTAGTAGTAGTAGGGGCAGTGGTGAAGGTAGTAGTAGCAGTAGGGGCAGTAGTGAAGGTAGTAGTAGTAGTAGTAGTAGGGGCAGTGGTGAAGTTAGTAGTAGTAGTAGTAGTAGGGGCAGTAGTGAAGGTAGTAGTAGTAGGGGCAAGTGTGAAGGTAATAGTAGTAGGGGCAGTGGTGAAGGTAGTAGTAGTAGCGGCAATGGTGAAGGTAGTAGTAGTAGGGGCAGTGGTGAAGGTAGTAGTAGTAGTAGGGGCAGTGGTGAAGGTAGTAGTAGTAGTAGTAGCGGCAATGTTAAGGTAGTAGTAGTAGGGGCAGTGGTGAAGGTAGTAGTAGTAGTAGGGGCAGTGGTGAAGGTAGTAGTAGTAGTAGTAGGGGCAGTGGTGAAGGTAGTAGTAGTAGGGGCAGTGGTGAAGGTAGTAGTAGTAGTAGTAGTAGTAGGGGCAGTAGTGAAGGTAGTAGTAGTAGTAGTAGTAGGGGCAGTAGTGAAGGTAGTAGTAGTAGGGGCAGTGGTGAAGGTAGTAGTAGTAGTAGTAGTAGGGGCAGTGGTGATGGTAGTAGTAGTAGTAGTATTAGTAGTAGTAGTAGGGGCAGTAGTGAAGGTAGTAGTAGTAGGGGCAGTGGTGAAGGTAGTAGTAATAGGGGCAGTTGTGAAGGTAGTAGTAGTAGTAGTAGGGGCAGTGGTGAAGGTAGTAGTAGTAGGGGCAGTGGTGAAGGTACTAGTAGTAGTAGTAGGGGCAGTGGTGAAGGTAGTAGTAGTAGGGGCAGTGGTGAAGGTAGTAGTAGTAGGGGCAGTGGTGAAGGTAGTAGTAGTAGGGGCAGTAGTGAAGGGAGTAGTAGTAGGGGCAGTAGTGAAGGTAGTAGTAGTAGGGGCAGTGGTGAAGGTAGTAGTAGTAGGGGCAGTAGTGAGGGTAGTAGTAGTAGGGGCGGTAGTGAAGGTAGTAGTAGTAGTAGTAGTAGTTGTAAGGGCAGTAGTGAAGGTAGTAGTAATAGGGGCAGTAGTGAAGGTAGTAGTAGTAGGGGCACTAGTGAAGGTAGTAGTAGTAAGGGCAGTGGTGAAGGTAGTAGTAGTAGGGGCAGTAGTGTAGGTAGTAGTAGTAGTAGTAGGGGCAGTGGTGAAGGTAGTAGTAGTAGGGGCAGTAGTGAAGGTAGTAGTAGTAGGGGCAGTGGTGAAGGTAGTAGTAGTAGTAGGGGCAGTGGTGAAGGTAGTAGTAGTAGTAGTAGTAGGGGCAGTGGTGAAGGTAGTAGTAGTAGTAGTAGTAGGGGCAGTGGTGAAGGTAGTAGTAGTAGTAGTAGTAGTAGGGGCAGTGGTGAAGGTAGTAGTAGTAGGGGCAGTAGTGAAGGTAGTAGTAGTAGGGGCAGTAGTGAAGGTAGTAGTAGTAGGGGCAGTAATGAAGGTAGTAGTAGTAGTAGGGGCAGTGGTGAAGGTAGTAGTAGTAGTAGTAGTAGTAGTAGTAGGGGCAGTAGTGAAGGTAGTAGTAGTAGGGGCAGTAGTGAAGGTAGTAGTAGTAGTAGTAGGGTAAGTGGTGAAGGTAGTAGTAGTAGTAGTAGTAGGGGCAGTAGTGAAGGTAGTAGTAGTAGGGGCAGTGGTGAAGGTAGTAGTAGTAGTAGGGGCAGTGGTGAAGGTAGTAGTAGTAGTAGTAGTAGGGGCAGTAGTGAAGGTAGTAGTAGTAGGGGCAGTGGTGAAGGTAGTAGTAGTAGTAGGGGCAGTGGTGAAGGTAGTAGTAGTAGTAGTAGTAGTAGTAGTAGGGGCGGTAATGAAGGTAGTAGTAGTAGGGGCAGTGGTGAAGGTAGTAGTAGTAGTAGTAGTAGGGGCAGTAGTGAAGGTAGTAGTAGTAGGGGCAGTAGTGAAAGTAGTAGTAGTAGTAGTAGTAGGGGCAGTAGTGAAGGTAGTAGTAGTAGGGGCAGTTGTGAAGGTAGTAGTAGTAGGGGCAGTAGTGAAGGTAGTAGTAGTAGGGGCAGTGGTGAAGGTAGTAGTAGTAGGGGCAGTAGTGAAGGTAGTAGTAGTAGTAGTAGTAGGGGCAGTAGTGAAGGTAGTAGTAGTAGGGGTAGTGGTGAAGGTAGTTGTAGTAGTAGTAGTAGGGGCAGTGGTGAAGGTAGTAGTAGCAGTAGGGGCAGTAGTGAAGGTAGTAGTAGTAGTAGTAGTAGGGGCAGTGGTGAAGTTAGTAGTAGTAGTAGTAGTAGGGGCAGTAGTGAAGGTAGTAGTAGTAGGGGCAAGTGTGAAGGTAATAGTAGTAGGGGCAGTGGTGAAGGTAGTAGTAGTAGCGGCAATGGTGAAGGTAGTAGTAGTAGGGGCAGTGGTGAAGGTAGTAGTAGTAGTAGGGGCAGTGGTGAAGGTAGTAGTAGTAGTAGGGGCAGTGGTGAAGGTAGTAGTAGTAGTAGTAGGGGCAGTGGTGAAGGTAGTAGTAGTAGTAGTAGTAGTAGTAGGGGCAGTAGTGAAGGTAGTAGTAGTAGTAGTAGTAGTAGTAGTAGGGGCAGTAGTGAAGGAAGTAGTAGTAGTAGGGGCAGTGGTGAAGGTAGTAGTAGTAGTAGTAGTAGGGGCAGTAGTGAAGGTAGTAGTAGTAGGGGCAGTAGTGAAGGTAGTAGTAGTAGTAGTAGTAGTAGGGGCAGTGGTGAAGGTAGTAGTAGTAGTAGTAGTAGGGGCAGTAGTGAAGGTAGTAGTAGTAGGGGCAGTGGTGAAGGTAGTAGTAGTAGTAGGGGCAGTGGTGAAGGTAGTAGTAGTAGTAGTAGTAGTAGGGGCAGTAGTGAAGGTAGTAGTAGTAGGGGCAGTGGTGAAGGTAGTAGTAGTAGGGGCAGTGGTGAAGGTAGTAGTAGTAGTAGGGGCGGTAGTGAAGGTAGTAGTAGTAGGGGCAGTGGTGAAGGTAGTAGTAGTAGTAGTAGTAGTAGGGGCAGTAGTGAAGGTAGTAGTAGTAAGGGCAGTTGTGAAGGTAGTAGTAGTAGGGGCAGTGGTGAAGGTAGTAGTAGTAGTAGTAGTAGTAGGGGCAGTAGTGAAGGTAGTAGTAGTAGGGGCAGTAGTGAAAGTAGTAGTAGTAGTAGTAGTAGGGGCAGTAGTGAAGGTAGTAGTAGTAGGGGCAGTTGTGAAGGTAATAGTAGTAGGGGCAGTAGTGAAGGTAGTAGTAGTAGGGGCAGTAGTGAAGGTAGTAGTAGTAGGGGCAGTAGTGAAGGTAGTAGTAGTAGTAGTAGTAGTAGTAGGGGCAGTAGTGAAGGTAGTAGTAGTAGGGGCAGTGGTGAAGGTAGTAGTAGTAGTAGGGGCAGTAGTGAAGGTAGTAGTAGTAGGGGCAGTGGTGAAGGTAGTAGTAGTAGTAGTAGTAGGGGCAGTGGTGAAGGTAGTAGTAGTAGTAGTAGTAGGGGCAGTAGTGAAGGTAGTAGTAGTACGGGCAAGTGTGAAGGTAATAGTAGTAGGGGCAGTGGTGAAGGTAGTAGTAGTAGCGGCAGTGGTGAAGGTAGTAGTAGTAGGGGCAGTGGTGAAGGTAGTAGTAGTAGTAGGGGCAGTGGTGAAGGTAGTAGTAGTAGTAGTAGGGGCAGTGGTGAAGGTAGTAGTAGTAGGGGCAGTGGTGAAGGTAGTAGTAGTAGGGGCAGTGGTGAAGGTAGTAGTAGTAGGGGCAGTGGTGAAGGTAGTAGTAGTAGGGGCAGTGGTGAAGGTAGTAGTAGTAGGGGCAGTAGTGAAGGTAGTAGTAGTAGGGGTAGTAGTGAAGTTAGTAGTTTTAGTGGTGATAATGGTAGTAGTGAAGGTAGCACTTTAAGTGGTACAGTGCGTTTCACAATGTTTGCCGCGTTTTAAAATTGAAAATCTCAGCTTCCACATGAATACACTATTCCAAATTTTACGTATAACCTGCAAATGTGAATATTTGTTTGCTTTCCAAAAACATATGGTAAACAATTTTTTAAATTTAGGGTTTTCAAAAACCAGCCCTCCTGGTGAAACCAGTCTTTTGAAATGATTATCCCTCCATTACAATGAGTATTTTTGAAAAAAACATTTTCCTTGTGTGTCACAAAATTTGTCCAACTTCAGCCTAAAGCGCACTCACAGCCAGCTGTTGTAAGCCATGGATCACTGATTTTAACAGTAATAGCCTTCCGGTATGTCAATACAAATGGTGTGGTAACTAATTGTTAACGTTCTCGATACAAATGCGTTTGAAAGTCAAGTTTTTACAATTCCAAACAATTGCATTAAAAATGTATAAATATATTTGTAGAGAAACTAAGCTTTGTACACTAAATCGGAGTATCTCAAATCCCGGAAAGAGAACTATTCACGCATTGGGTTGAAGTAAATGGTCATTTGATCGATTCATCCAGGACTCTAGAAGTTCGCGTTCTGCCAAGACGTGCGCAAGAAAGAAAGAAAATTGTAGATAGCTCTGACAGGGATGTGATTAGAAGAGAGATTTGTAGAATGTTTGTTTCCAAAGAAACAGTGACACTCAGGAAACTGGTCTTGACTGAGAACACATGACATTGCTGTATCAAAATCTACTTTGCGTCTTTACATTATGTAAAGGGACATAGGCGTTACCTTCAGAAAGTATGCTAGGGGGAGAAACGATCTGTGAGAAGCCGCATCTAGTATCCATGAGAAGCACGTATTTACGTGAAGTACGCGAAATACGTAAACAATGTTATGATATTGTGTATGTGGATGAAACTTGGATAAATGCTCACCACACAAGTGAAAAGTAATGACAGTCAGCGAATGAATAGATTAGTACCACGTGGCAAAGGAGCGCGTTAGATAATAGTACATGCAGGTAGCAGACATAATCAGCTGGTAAAGAATGCAGAACGTGTATATCTTTCAAATTATACGGACAATCGGGACCATCATATCGAGATGAATCGTAACATATTTAGAGAGTGGATTGAAAAAAAAACTGTGCTTTCGTCATTAGATAGACCTTCTTGTCTCATAATGGACAATGCATTATACTACAACGCAGTGGCGCAAGAAAACAAAATCTTGACATAATCCAATACAAAAGATGCAATATAGATGTGGATCACAAAAGAACACATATCCATTAAACAAAACGTAAATAAACCCTGAATTGCTTTCACATGTCAAGCAAACAGGAAAGGAAAAGATATTTCACATAGACAAGTTGATCCAAGAGCTCGGTCATATGTATTTGAGACTGCTACCTTACTTTTCATATTTAAACCCAATTCACCTCGTTTGGGCGAAAGTTAAAGAATAAGAAGCAGATGAAAATCAAACTTTCAAACCATGCGATATGAAAGAACTAATTTATGCCGACCTCTCAAATATAGACAAATATTATTGGGCTAAATATGAGGACCAGGTCTTAAAAGAGGAAGAGGGCTGTTGGAAAAAAGATGGGCTCATTCGTTCAGCAGACAGCAGCCGCCAATGTGTTGGAATTACCTGACTGTAATTAAGTGAGAAATTAACTTCCATGTTTGTTTTCCGAGAAATCTAAGTTACATTACCTTGGCGAAACGGTCCTTTTCAGGGCCACCTTAACCAGATAGAAGATGCATCTCAAAACTGATTTATCACCATTTATTGATTTGCTCCAGTATCTATTTATAAAACTGGACCAATACATCTGAAGTATGTACTTTCCATGTTCTTTTTATCAAGCGTTTGTACATCTTCACACATTCTTTCTACGAAATGCCCAGTTGCTTCTTACCGTCCCAGAATAACATGAACTATAGTTAGAAAGAACATTTTGTTGTACCTAATGTAGAAAACCTCATTCAATTTGGCGAGACGCCTTTGCCTAAAGACTGACAATTTTTTAACTTACGGTAAATTATTGTTTACAGGGACAAAATAAATCCTTTGCTAACAATCATCAAAGGAACTAGCCGTTTTAAGAAAACGACAGTAGCTGACAAAATGTTAAAGTCGTTGGGACATTGGAAATATAAGACCTTGCTCAATAATTCACGTTTATCGGTACAAGGGTTATTGACGGCAACCATCGTGAAACGGACTATAGTAGTTGTAGCAGTATTGCGGTAAACATATCTTTAGAACAATATTTCATAGATAAGTTGTATTCTATCGTCTTTATGTCAAGGATAATAATTCATAGACCGTATGTGGCCTTCATATAACCAACAAAACATTGTGTAGATTATTTTCTACGCTGGTAGACCTAGAATACACCAACGACATTGCGCTACTTTTACTCTAACACCAACCAATCCAGGAGATACAGACAAGTAATGAAACACATGTATTGAATCACACAGAAATCCAAATAGAAAAAGTAGCAATAGATAGGAAGAACATTGAAATACATTGGAAGCGCAGTACTAACAGGTAGTGGAATAGACAAGAATATCAACAGCAGAATGACAATCCCTGAATAGCTTGTGCTGGCTTAAACATTTGGAGGTCTTCTCGGTAAACCCAAACCCCAAAGAAAAGATATACGAGTAGGGTTTCAAATGGAAACCTTAAACGTGGGATATGAAAGGGGCTTGTCATAAGTCTTTACCCTGACTATGAAGGAATAGAAGGAGAAAGTTGCAATTTGGCACATATGTAGCTCATGCAATTGGTAGTAGACTGAAGAAGTATGAATTTGCCTCCTCGACGGGTTTACCCGGTATGGTGCATGGCGCAACACAACTTATTGCTGTCAGAACAATGGAGAAATCAGAGGCCAGAACTGGGATAAAATTATAGATGTTGCAAGGAAAAACACCTGCAGAAATACACAAGGAGATGGAATCAGTGTTTGAGGAAATCTGTCCTTCGTATGCCTCTGTAAAAACTAGTGTAGTCAGTTTAAGTGTAGCCGTGACCATGTTGCTGATCTTCCAAAATCGGGAAGACCATCCTCACAATGCAGCAATGAAAATGCTGCAAGAGTGAAGAAAATCATTGACCAGAATAGGAAACTGATAATTGCAGAGATATCTAGGTCAGCAGAACTGAATGAAAGTACATTTTCTAGAATTGTATACAACAGACTGAACATGAGAAACGTGTGTGACAGCTGGGTCCCGCATCTACTGACATATGAACAGAAACAAACGAGGGTTGATTGCTATGACCAGTTGCTCAAAATGTTGCCGACCATGGTGACAGTAGATGGCACTTGGGTTCACCATAATGACACAGAATCCCAAATTTCCAGCATGCAGTGGAAAGCATCGGGCTCACCAACACATGTCAAGGCAAGAGCACAGAAATCTGTAAGTAAAGGGATGCTGACTGTATTTTGGGCCGTCAAAGGTGTCATATTGAAAGATTACCTGCCTCATGGCAGCACGGTTAATGAGCAATATTATGCAGATCTCCTTACCAAACTAAGAAAGACTGTGACCAGAAAGCGGCGGATAGCGCGCACTCAAATTCTGCCTTTGCTTCAAGACAACGCGCCCTCCCATAAAGCAAGGCTTGTACTGTAAACAGCCCACGATTTGAATATTGAATATCTTCCACACCCACCATCTCCGGATTTGCTCCATCAGACTTTTGTCTTTTCCCAAAACTTAAAAAAACAGATGAAAGGAAATCATTTTGACGGGGACGAAGATGACATACTGGCTTATGATAACTGGTTTAGTTCGAACAATAGGTTATTTTATTCTGAAGGTCTTTTCAATGTGACGTAGAGATGGCAGAAATGTATAAATTCAGGTGGTGGCTACATTAAAAAGGAACAAGCACTGTTGTCAAATTTCAACTTTCTCCTTTTACTCCTTCATGGTCAGGGTAAAGACATGACAAGCCCCTTGTAAATTAGGAAAATCATACCCTTTCATTGTAAATTGCTAAAATAGTTGTTAAAGATGTCAAAAGTATCATGCACATGCCATAACGGTGCAGATGAACAACATGACGTCATCACTGCAGTTGGAAGATGGCCCTGCTATTGACATGCACCATAGAGAAGCAGCATTCTTGCATCCGCCTTTAAGCAGCGAAAGTGGGGGAACCTATATAAATCCATCGACGAATGAAAATCCAATGCCGGGATGCGTGCCTTTCACTCTGTCAATCGGTGATTTTCCTATACGAGGCGGTCAACGGCTTCTATCGACTTTGGGGTCACTACTCGATGTGCTTGACTCGATCGTGAACAGTCTGTCACAGAACTCTCGCCGTTTTGGAACTTCCTACTCCACTCATACACTTGCTACACCCAACTCACGCCAGAGCTGGGACCGGCACATGGTCATCCGCTCGTGTACATGTACATGCCAACTAAAACTAAGACTAAGCTAATTCTTTTGAACGTTTATAAGCAGATGAAACTGTTTGTAATGTTTGTATTTATTGACATTTATCCGTACGGTATATGTACAGACCTTGTTTACGCAGATGATATAGTCCTGCATGACTCAGTCAGTACAGCACTACAGCAGTCCCTTGAGGACTTGAACAGCATTACGCGAAATATGGGCTTGTAAATATCATGGGCACAAACCAAAATCCAGAATCTTGGCTCTGACAAACGGCCTCAGGACATAGTAGTCAATGGTCACACTGTGGGGGGGGGGGGGGGGGGGGGGGGCAATGATTTCTCCTACATCGGCAGCACGATTTCACCCGACTGACGCAGTAACTCCGACATACACAAGCGGATTGGTCTAGCGGCATCGGCGATGAACGACCTCCGCCGTGTGTGGAAAAACATGGGCAATAAAAGGCACATCTACCAGTCGTGCGTGATCCCGGTCCTCGTGTATGGCTCCGAGACCTGGACCCTGCAAAAAAGCGACATCTCGAGACTTGAGGCTTTCCATATGCGAAATGAACGACACATCCTTGGCATTCGTTGGTACGATTTTGTCCGGAATGTAGACATTTCTGCAAAGACACATTTCCCCCATGTCTCGGTTATTCTGGACGTCGCCGCATTTCCCTGTTCGGTCATGTTGTCCGACTGGACAAGGAGGTCCCAGCTCACCAGATTCTTCAAAAGAGAGTCAACAGTGCTAACGGCCTTCACCCTGCTGGCTCGAAGGGCCGGAGAGGCCGTCCCCGAAATACGTGGCTCCAACAGGTAGCGTCTTCCCCACATGCCTTAGAGGAGGCCTAGCAGCACGCAGTCACAACTGGACATGGTAGTGTTCATCCGACGCAACGGGCCCCAGACGCCTAAGGGAACATTATTATTATTACTATTATGTTGATGTACATATTTTTATTTACAGATGTACGGGGAGAGACTATCTCACCTTGCTATCTTCAATAATCTTCTCTGTGTTTCTCTGCATCTCTTGACCACCATATTTTCTGTTGTCACACAATGTGCCAGATCCTCTTTCCTTATTGTGTGTCCAGTTAACATGACCACTTTCTCTTAATTTTCCGAGGAGCGTTAAGTAAAACCAGAACTTTTTGTTCTAGTTCTACCTGAATGGGATAAAGCGTTGTTGGAACTACTATTATTAGTTAGGGGCACTTGTGTCCTATTATTGCTAGGTGACCCACTAGGCATGGGCCAGTCCTTCTTCTTCTTCTGCGTTCGTTCTCCTGCTACCAAGCCCCGAATGGGGCTTAACAAGTAGCAGGATGTAGTACAGAGAACGGAATGCATTGTGTCTCTAGTTTACAGATTGACTGCGATATTTGCACTTTTCGGTCCGACACATCCGATTTCGGCAAGGGGCCAGTCCTGTGACAGGTAATTAAAAATGACAGACGCGGAACAGCGTCTTGTGATGAAGCTTCTTTTGAAAGAACACGTGTGACCTGTGGAAATTGACAGACTACTACAATCACAATACGGCGATGAGACACTCAGCCGCAGGAAGACATTTGAATGATATAAACGTTTTAGAGAAGGCCGCACATCTCCCAGTGATGAACCCGGCCGTGGTGGCTATCAACCCACCAAAGTGATTCCTGTGAAAATCCAGATTGTGGAACGCCTTATCCTGGATGTTGATTTTCTACCCCGTGGTGTCATTATCAGCAGTGAACAATACATACGCTTTTTTATCGATGTACATAACCGTCTGCGGGAAATAAAACGGCCTAGTGTGATCACAAAAGGCATCTTGCACATGCAAGAAAACGCTTGACCTCCTAAGGCTCAACGCACTATGTGCCATCTGCAGCAACTCGACTTGGAGGTATTGCCACATACACCTTACAATCCAGACCTCGCTCTAAGCGATTTCCACCTGTTTGGATCCCTCACATAATTCCTGTGAGGTCAGCATTTCAGCACTGAAACAGGCTGTTCTAGCTTGGTTCAGACATACTGACAAATCTTTCTACGCTGAAGTTTTTCAAGCATTACTTAAACGCTGGGATAAGTGTATAAACGTTTACATGAGATTATAGAAAAAAATAAATAGCATTTTGATTACTAAAAGACATTTGTTTAATGAAAATAGTTCCGATTTGACTTGAACGCCGCTCATAGTTTGATATTTTGACACTTTTGATCAATATATCTTGTTAGCGGAAGGTCGTTACAGCTCAGAGTTAAGAAGCTACTCATATTGGAGTCGGACAATAAACTCGGAGGTTCCCTGTACACGCAAAGAACCCTTGGTAGTTGAACATCGAAATGTGCAGGCTGGTAACAACTGTCCGGGAAAACATTAAATAGGTGATGACATTTCTACATAAAAGCGGCCAGCAAGACGGCTCAAAAGGCGGCGATTTCTTCACAACGCTAAGACACAATAGGTAATTGGCTGCTTGTATGTACACTAGATTGCATGTATACGAGGTGTGTTCAAAAGATATCCGACCTTATTTTTTCACGCGGAAACACATGTAGCAAAGGTATTGTGTTTTGGCAGGGACATATAGGGGACTGTTTGAGGAGCGCGTGGTCGAATGGTTTCGAGGTCTGCCTGCCGACAAGGAGGGCAGCGGTTCGAATCCCCGGTATGGCATATGTTGTTTTTCTGTTGGGGGTGAAATAAACAAACAAACCCAGCACAAGACGTGGCGACAGCAGTGACGAAGCGGCCTGTAGTCCTCAGCCTGTAAAACCCATCGAATACCCCAGCAATAGGAAAAAATGTCGTATGACAGTAGTACTGGTAGGTAAAGGGGACCGCCATGCTCATTCGTGAATTTTTTCCAGCCTTCAGATTGCATCAGTCGCTGACAGTCAGCCTTTCAGTGTTGAGTGTATGTTTTCATTTATCACGGTTCTCAGCAATGTCAAAGTCATTTTCACCGTTTTCTTAGATTACCCGTGAGGGTGTCCATCACGAGTACGCACCACAAGGTTAAAACAGTACCAAAGAGTACTACATGGAGGTCATCCATCGCCTTCGTGATGCTGTTCGTTGCAAATAACCGGACCTGTAGACAACGGGAACTTGGCAGTTCCATCATGACAACGGGAACTTGGCAGCTCTGTCATGACATCGGGAACTTGGCAGCTCTATCATGACAACGGGAACTTGGCAGCTCTGTCATGGCAACGAGAACTTGGCAGCTCTATCCTGACAACGGGAACTTGGCAGCTCCATCATGACAACGGGAACTTGGCAGCTCCATCATGACAACGGGAACTTGGCAGCTCCATCATGATAACTTGGCAGCTTCATCATGACAACGGGAACTTGGCAGCTCCATCATGACAACGGGAACATGGCAGCTCTGTCATGATAACAGGAACGTGGCAGCTCTATCATGACAACGGGAACTTGGCAGCTCCATCATGACAACGGGAACTGGGCAGCTCTGTCATGATAACAGGAACGTGGCAGCTCCATCATGACCACGGGAACATGGCAGCTCCATCATGACAACGGGAACTTGGCAGCTCTGTCATGACAACGGGTACTTGGCAGCTCTATCATGACAACGGGAACTTGGCAGCTCTGTCATGACAACGAGAATTTGGCAGCTCTATCATGACAACGGGAACTTGGCAGCTCCATCAGGACCACGGGAACATGGCAGCTCCATCATGACAAAGCACCCGCCCTTTCTTCGCAATGATTCAAACTTTCATTTTTCTGATTCGTCATTCTTCCGTAATGGTTGCTACTCCAAGCTGAAATTTTGCTGAAAGGGCCTCATTTTGAGTCCCGAGAACCAGCTGGACTTCATTCACAAAGAGACCTTCATGAAATGCTTCCAACAATGTCGTAACCGCTGGGAGAAGTATGTAGAATCCAAAAGGAGAGTACTTTGAAGAGAAGTGGGGTTTCACGCATAACGGTGGGTAATTGTGTTTCTAGCCTAAAGGTCGGATACTTTTTGAACAGACCTAGTATATAATAGGGACATTTACACCTCCAATGAATAGAAGAGACACGACAAATAGAGAGAATTTCTTAGCTACCCAAGGTACATATAGTATTCATCTCATGAGCCATATTTCTCTTACTGCCAAAGATTTTCCTGTTTCATTGTACAGGTCTCACCTCTTAGACTGTTTAGACGAGACTTAACAAATGCTTTACCGAGTACCCCTTTTACAGTTAAAGTTAAGCTTTAATGCTCCATGAAGTTACGCGATCGACCTGTCCGACTGCGTCCGTCTTCGTTCGTTAAATCTGTGATGATTGGCAGTACTGTTTGCATGTACAGAATTATCGATCCGGAATTTGGCGTCAGATCCCAGTGACATCCTTATTGCGTTGTGCACATCTTTTTGCTTTTACTTGCATTCTCCGATCGCCAGATTCAGCCATCGATCAGGTCTTTTTCTACATCTTCGCGTGCGATGTCGGCTGGCGTCGGCGATGTTCCTAAGTATGTATCAGAGGGGTAGCAGCAACGCTGAAAACTAAATGTTGGAAATATAGAAACGTGTCAGTTTTCGCAAGCGCGAAAACGATCCTCGGATGGAACACTTTGAATAGAATTAAACAGTTTGGGCAGTCCTTATTCATGAAAGATCCAAAAAGTAATAATTCTCACATTTCCGATGTAGTAAAGTAAAGTAACCCATAGCATTACTATCGTAGGGATGTGAGGTGATAGCGATCTCACATTTCAAAGGCTCGGCTATATGAGGGCGGTAGCCACCTCCTCTCCCTCGCCGTTTTTACATCCCAGACTGAACCGGTACCCATTTTAGGCTGAGTAGACCCGGGAGTCATTGCAGTCTGACAAAGCACTACCGCCTCTACTGGGGAATGAACCCAGGACCACTCAGATGTAAAGCCAGCGCGCTAACCACTGCGCTACGTGGCTCCCTCTTCGATGTTGATAGATATAAAAATGACGTTTAAAACTAAGGTCAGTTAGTTAGTTCTCTTTCTTTCCGTCGTGGGGAGCTTAGATCGTCTGTCCTGTGCCAAATGCTTTGCTTCGGTCAATGTGAGTTGCACAATCCTTCTATCCACCTGCCTCGCAGATGTCCTCATGCCATGTAGCCTTATATATCAGAGCTGTAAGCCATCAGTGGAAGTTAATGAGGGAGGATTTTTATGAGATGACCAAACTAACGTATTTTACCCCTGGAAATGTATTCTGCACAAGACGTAGTGCCGTCCATACCTCGAATATCGTCGTACCAAAACTGTCTTTCCTGGTAACACCGATGACCTTCCTCAAACTTCATTTCACAAGTCGAAATTCTGCTCTCACTCACCCAGGACAGAGGCCATGTTTGACACTGGTAGCACAGAGTCGTCATAAACTTACTGTTTATCAGCTGTTGCTTTGTTGCCAAACTAATGTTCGAGTACCTAAGCAGTGTCGACAGCTGATAGGTCACGGAAGATCCCTTCTCACACCTGGTCTCGATTTCCCTGTTGATTCCTGCCGAAAAAAAGTACCCAAACACTTGAATTCATGAACCTGTTGAAGAACAATATCATTTACACTTATGTTGAGTGGCTCAGGTGTTCTACTGATCCTCATAGTTTTTTTTCTAATTAATTGGCATATTGTATTTAGCACAGGTAGTCGGAAGTACGTTCATGAGATTCTCTAGTTTATTTTCATCTTCGTACAGCAGCCACTAATAATAACCTAACGTACCGTCTTTATACTGATTTAGAAGACTCTGCGGAGTCTGTATACCACCAGGTTCATTTACATTTCTTTAATCTAAATACTATGCGCATCCAATTTATTCTTGAATGCATTAATTGACCCTGCGTTCACTGTTTCCCGTGGCGATGCATTCCAAGCCTTCACCACTTTCTGACTAAAAACTGTTTCTTAATTTCCAATTCTAGATCTTTCTTTAATTAATTTGTAGCTGTGCTACCCTTCTTCTTGTAGGCGGTTGTATTTTGAAAAAAAGAACTTATCATTGTCTAGTTTATCCTTTCCGTTGATCTGCAAATAGCAATTTGTTTATGGAGTTCAGTTCTGTGTTAGTTCTCTCAATTTGACTGGTCTCTTTGTATTGTAGACGTTAAACAGCAGAGGTCAGTTTAGTGCAAACATTGATGCTCTCTTTGTGCATATATGCTCTTGAAACATGGACTTTGCCGGATGGTTTGGAACGATATATTCAAACAGTGGGGGATGGGAAGCTTCATATAGATCCTTGGAGGAGAAACGCATGCGCTGTAGCGGTCAGCAACCCATAGCTGACTGCTAGCGTCAGGACCAGATAACTAGAGCTGCCAAGATCCTTTTACACATCCACGCGGTGATCCTGGATAATAAGCTACAATAGAGCAGCCTGATTAAAGAGAAGAGATCGAAGAGGGAAGGCTAACCAGGTACTAACAAATGCCTACTGCCGAAGACGGATGTGTCGGACCGAAAGGTGCAAATATCGCAGTCAAGCTGTAAACTAGCGACGAAAGCATTCCATTTTCCGGACTACATCTTGCTACTTGTAAAATCCTGTTCAGGGCTTGGAAGCGGGAGATTGAGAACGAACGCAGAAGAAGAAGGTTCTTGAAATAAAGGCATCGTGTTACAAATATTCACATTGGTATTTGTATTGTAATAGATCGGACTAGCTGCGTCTGCTATGCACGACCTCCAACGTGTATGGAGGCACCGGCAAGATCTACCTTGAAACAAAAATCCGCATCTACCAGTCCTGCGTGGTCCCAGTCCTGCTTTACGGCTCCGAAGCATATTACACTGAAACATAACATGTCGAGACTAGAGGCCGTCTACATGCCCAGCCAGAGGCGTATACTGAGCATCCGATGGCATGAAACATCCGCAACGTGCTAAAACAGGCTTCCACCAAACCTCAGAAACACTTGACCGTCGCCGAGTTTCTTTGTTCGGTCATGTCGTACGGCTGGATCAGGAAACTCTGGCCTACAAGAACTTCACAGTCCGTTCCTCAGCTTCAAAAGTTCTCACCCGACCAGCTGGAGGAGCAGAAGAAGAAGCAGTCCCCGCGCACAGTATGACGTCCACAAATGTCAACCTCCACCCCCGCTTTGTAATCAGTTTTCAAAACGGGTAATCTTCAAAGGGGCAACAACAATGTGCTATGATTAAATGGATTGCCGTGCCTGTCATGATACTCCGTAACCCAGTGTCTGGGAAGATACATAAAAGTCACCCTAGGATGCGCTGGGCAGATGATGTCTTACCGTTGGAAGGGGTTAAGATTGGAAAGAGATCGAAAAACAGTCGCTGGACCGAATTCGAGGAATATACAGTTCATGGATTATTGAGACGTGGTGATCTTACCACCTTCTATGTAACGCGAAACACAAGACGAAACGAGAAATAACTAACGAACAAGTTTAGATACAAGCTAATGACATTGGGCGGTAGGGCGAGAGCACCAGTGTCACTCGATCATACCGATAACAACTTAGACTAACGGCAGCGCAAATGAGAAAAAAACATTTCCTTTTCTTCCTCGCCGCCTTTCGCTCCGTAACAGTAAGCCATGTACACATTTAACAGCTAACCTAAATGATGAAGATGAGAATGAAGAAATAAATCTACTAATCTGACCACACGACCATCGTTTGGATGGCACAGCGAGGGTTGTTCATGGGACCAGCCTCGTTAGACCTTAAACACATTACTACTAGACACATCTTGAATTGAGTAGCTCGATTCACAAACTTAATATATTTGGATTCATGAACCAGCAAGCTCATACGTCAATAGACAGTGAACTATGTGTGCTGAAGTCGGCTGCACTGGATCGTATGGCACAAAATACAGTACAGCGCAATCAGATAGGCCTTAAGAATCAGATAATCTAAAGAAGACCACAGAAATAAATAAAGTATCCATCCAATATCCGGATTTCATTACTTGATAATGAACCATTTTCTTCTTATTCCTTTTTCGTTCTTCTATCATTCTTCCTTCCTCCTTCCTCCCTCCTCACTCTTCCCGCTTTCTTCTGCCCTTTTTTCTTATTTTATATCCCCACTATTATCACTATCTTTTTCATTTTACTGCTTCTCTTTCTCTTCCTCTCGTTTGCCATTTTGTTATTATGTCTACACGGAAAGTCCAGTCCTCTGGATGTATGTTACTGTCTAGCATAGTTATCCAAGGTTCCCTGTCAGCTTTGTGTTGAGGTTCGTCTCCGCGTACAAGCGTTAAGTACTCAGTCTAAGCATATAACAGTATTCTACGATATATTCAGCTTGCAGATTTTCCAGGTGTAGATACAGGAGGAAGGGAGGGGCACACTATCCGCTCCAACAACTAAATGACGCGTCTTACCAGCCTACCAATTGTGAATGGGGGGGGGGGGGGGGTGATTGTTAAACTCTGCATATGTCACAACATATACAATTTATCGAGAAACTAAGGATAGGAAATACTGATGATAGTGTATATATCACTGATAAAAGGACTGCTCAACATATGCTACAAAGGTGTACAACATACGAGAAACAGAGAAAGAACATACTGATATCCCCAATGTCATTCCTGGACAACCTCATTGAAGATACCAATAGAATCATAATTGCAATATTCCATTATGCTTGTGAGATATGGACAGTTACAGCTGATCTTCAGCGAAGGATACAGGCCTTGGAGATGAGATGTTTCCGTAGACTTTTAAACGTCACGTACAAAGATCGAGTTACAAATGAGGAAATACGAGATAGAATTACAACAGCAATAGGGCCTTTGGAAGACCTCATGGGAACTGTCAAAAGAAGTTAACTCGTTTGGTACGGTCACATATCAAGATCAAATGATCTTACAAATACGATCCTCCACGGAAAGGTGCAAGGCAGACGACGAAGAGGCTGACCCAAAAAGAGGTGGACCAATCTCCGACCAGAAGAGACGCAGGCCGCGGCCGCTGACAGAGAAGGGTGACGTGCGGTTGTGAGGATGTCTTCATGTGTGCCCGAACGACCTTACCGGTTACGGGATAACCTGACCTGACGGCCCCAGAACCCCCCCCCCCCCCCCCCTTCTTTCTTTATATAAATACTCAAGCTGATGCTCCGGTCTAAGGAAGCGTCGCAACAGATATCGGAAGAGAAGAACAAGAACACGACCCAAGACACCCAATGTTTAAACAGAGGACACGTCTCAAATCCAGACATACCTTCCAAAAATCAACAAAGCCGATACAAAGAAGCCCTGAGAGTCGCCGTATCCAGATAAGGCAGAAATTTTCATGCAGGCTCCAGAGATTTGAACTTCGGGAGGAACTTGGCTTAGGACATTATCTAGCACACACAAGATGGAGGTCGCTGAACAGACTCCGAACTGGTGTATCACATTGCAAGAGAAACATATAGATATTGGGATACACAGATGACGAAACACGTGACTGTGGCGCAATACAAGACTCAGACCACCTGATGACCTGCCCCAACCACCAGGAAACATGCAATAGATGCGACTTGTTGATGGAAAATGGCAAGGCAATCCATGCCGTTAAAAACTAGATGCATGTTGTATGACGTTTTGCTTGGACACGGAAAGTAAGTTGATGCCTGAAGATCTACAAATAAGAAGAAGATGAAAAATAAAAAGAATATTGTTGATTAACAAGTATGTGGAGCATTGGATCTGATCGTGTCTCACCAATCTGAGAACATATTCTCCATATGAGAAATTCACTTTTCACATTGGCTTTGGTCCTGGGCAGTTGTTCCCACAGAACAACTCCGGCTAAACTTGGCCAACAAATCAATAATAACTAAATTAATCGACACCCAATTGCTATCTGGCAACCAGAATTACCACCACTACGGCAAACATAATTATATGGATAAGCTCCCCTGCATCTCATTTCTCTCCCCTTTTGGAAAGTCCATGTACGGGTTCACTTTAAATATGTCGGACTTGCGTTATCATTATCAGGTGTCCTGCCTGGTGGCGCAGTCAATGAAGGAGCGCTGCGATCCATTACCTACATTTATGACTTGGATTGATCGCCTATAATTCATCAAATACGAGGCGTGTTCAAATGAGACCGACCAAACTGCAACAAGTGAACATACGTACGCATGATGACGTCACTTCTGGTGTAAACAGCACATACCAACAGTCAAGTTTGCAAAATTTCATTATCCTCCGACGCATAGTTTCCTCAGCAGACCGCTGAAAACATGGCGGGTGTGACACGGAATCCGGCCAGATTTGATCAGCGAGCGGTGATTCGGTTTCTAACAGCTGAAGGATGTCGACCAGTTGACATTCATCGCAGAATGCAGGCAGTGTATGGTGACACAAGTGTGTCGAAGACAACAGTGAAGAACTGGACAACGATGTTTAAATAAGGACATGAGTTAACGCAACAATATGCGCCTGACCTAGTCTCGGAAGATATTTCGTTAACTCACGTCCTTCTTGAACTGTCGCTGTCCAGTTCTTCACACTTTTGTCACAATACACTGCCTGCATTCTGCGATGAATGTCAACTGGTCGACATCCTTCAGCTGTTAGAAACCGAATCACCGCTCGCTGATCAACTCTAGCCGAATTCCGTATCACACCCGCCATGTTTTCAATGGTCTGCTGAGGAAATTATGAGTCGGAGGATAATGACATTTTGCAAACTTGACGGTTGGTATGTGCTGTTTAAGTACTAAGTGACGTCATCATGCGCATCGTACGCATGTTCACTTACGGTTTCATTTGAGTACGCCTCGTATTTTAGAATGGTTTACCCAGTTTTTGTTCTCGGACCCCCATCAGTTGATGTTGAAGACCCGCTTAGTTCTAACAGTGGACCCTTCCGTTTTTTTTATATACTCACTTGGTTTGTGTTGTAGATCCTGTAGGTCTTACTTACGTCCCTTGTACAATTACGTCATACAGTATGCATCCAGTATTCAGCCACGTTGATTGCCTTGTCTCTTGCCTCCAGCACGCCGCACCTATTGCATGTTTCTTGGAGGTTGGGGCAGGTCATACGATAATCTAGGTCTTGTATTGCGCCGCAATCACAAGTGTCATCTGTGTATCCCAACGTTCCATATTCCTCTTGCACCGTGATACATCATTTCGGAATCTGTTCAGCGACTTCCATGTTGTGTATGGTAGATGATGTCCAGTGGCAGGTTTCCTCCGAAGTTCCATTTCTGGGACCTGCATCAATTACTGCCATCACCCAATACGGCCGCTATCGGGGCTTTTCTGTATCGGCTTTGTTGATTTTAGGAAGCGATGTCTGGATTTGAGTTTTATTTTCTATACCTAATGTTCAAACATTGGGTGTCTTGGGCCGTGCTCCTGTTTTTGTCGTTCGATTTCTGCTGTGACTCTTCTTCCGATCTCGGGTGGTGCTGTGCCAGTTATGGGGTATATTCTATCAATATGGATGGGTTTTAGGCACCCTGATACTATCCGACCCGTCTCATTGATTGATGTGTCAAATAGTTTCACATGGACAAAGTTTTTCCAGACTGGTATAGCGTATTCAGCAACGGAAAAACGCAAGGCAAATGCAGATGTCCGAAGGACTGAAGGTTGTACCCCACATGTTATGCCGGTCAGTTTTCGGATAATATTATTTCTTGCCTATATCTTACACTTTTTTTTCCTGGCAGTGCGTCATGTAGGACAATGTGCATTCTAACTTTACACCTTGATATTTGGGAGCCGTGCAGTGTTCATGTAGGACAATGTGCATTCTAACTTTACACCTTGATATTTGGGAGTCGTGCAGTGTTCATGTAGGACAATGTGCATTCTAACTTTACACCTTGATATTTGGGAGTCGTGCAGTGTTCATGTAGGACAATGTGCATTCTAACTTTACACCTTGATATTTGGGAGCCGTGCAGTGTTCATGTAGGACAATGTGCATTCTAACTTTACACCTTGATATTTGGGAGTCGTGCAGTGTTCATGTAGGACAATGTGCATTCTAACTTTACACCTTGATATTTGGGAGTCGTGCAGTGTTCATGTAGGACAATGTGCATTCTAACTTTACACCTTGATATTTGGGAGTCGTGCAGTGTTCATGTAGGACAATGTGCATTCTAACTTTACACCTTGATATTTGGGAGTCGTGCAGTGTTCATGTAGGACAATGTGCATTCTAACTTTACACCTTGATATTTGGGAGTCGTGCAGTGTTCATGTAGGACAATGTGCATTCTAACTTTACACCTTGATATTTTGGAGCCGTGCAGTGTTCATGTAGGACAATGTGCATTCTAACTTTACACCTTGATATTTTGGAGCCGTGCAGTGTTTTAGCTCCTGCCCTTGCCACATAATCTGAAAATGTAATTTTGCCTCATTTTGTATGAGGTAGTAGGCACATACCTGGGTATTTAACGGAATTTGGTTTAAGATGATTCTGGTGGTAGTATTCTGCAAGGGTATTGAGCAAGCTTGACAGTTTGTTTTCAACCTGTAGGTCATTGGGGCGGACCCATTCGGTTTTGTGGTGATTCCATTCCTTTGTTGTTGACGTCCTCCGGCAGGCATTGTGCCGGAAGCCCCACTCGTTTTTATGACCCCTCGCCCTTGTCTCAGATCCCCTCGCCCTTGTCTCAGATCCCCTCGCCCTTGTCTCAGATCCCCTCGCCCTTGTCTCAGATCCCCTCGCCCTTGTCTCAGATCCCCTCGCCCTTGTCTCAGATCCCCTCGCCCTTGTCTCAGATCCCCTCGCCCTTGTCTCAGATCCCCTCGCCCTTGTCTCAGATCCCCTCGCCCTTGTCTCAGATCCCCTCGCCCTTGTCTCAGATCCCCTCGCCCTTGTCTCAGATCCCCTCGCCCTTGTCTCAGATCCCCTCGCCCTTGTCTCAGATCCCCTCGCCCTTGTCTCAGATCCCCTCGCCCTTGTCTCAGATCCCCTCGCCCTTGTCTCAGATCCCCTCGCCCTTGTCTCAGATCCCATCGCCCTTGTCTCAGATCCACTCGTCCTTATCTCAGATTCCCAGGTTCTTGTCTCAGATCTCCCCGTCCTTGTCTCTATGACCCATCGTTCTTGTCTCAGATCCCCTCGTCCTTGTCTCCAATCCCCTCGTCCTTGTCTCAGATTCCCTCGATCTTTGTGTTGCACTATCGGTCTGTAGAACGGACACTTTTGGTCCTTGTTAAAGACTCACTCAATCATTGTTGGGGACCGTCTTGCTCCACTGTTGCATTCCCTTTCAGTCTTAGCAGGGACCTCTATGCTCATTTGTCGCATACTCGTTCAGTCTTTGTAGCGGACCCCCTTGCTCTTTCTCGTATTTCCACTCAGCCTTTGTAGCGGACCCCCTTGCTCTTTCTCGTATTTCCACTCAGCCTTTGTAGCGGACCCCCTTGCTCTTTCTCGTATTTCCACTCAGCCTTTGTAGCGGACCCCCTTGCTCTTTCTCGTATTTCCACTCAGCCTTTGTAGCGGACCTCCTCGCTCTTTCTCGTATTTCCACTCAGCCTTTGTAGCGGACCCCCTTGCTCTTTCTCGTATTTCCACTCAGCCTTTGTAGCGGACCCCCTTGCTCTTTCTCGTATTTCCACTCAGCCTTTGTAGCGGACCCCCTTGCTCTTTCTCGTATTTCCACTCAGCCTTTGTAGCGGACCTCCTTGCTCTTTCTCGTATTTCCACTCAGCCTTTGTAGCGGACCCCCTTGCTCTTTCTCGTATTTCCACTCAGCCTTTGTAGTGGGCCCCAATTGTCCTTTGTCTTGTACCCTCTCATTCTTAATAGCGTGCCTCCTTGCTACTGTGTCACATATCCCTATAGTCTTAGTAGCGAGCCCCTTGCTCCCTTGTTTCATACTCCCCCAGTCTTTGTCGCAGACCCCTCGATCTTTGTGACGAACCCTCGTGCTCCCTTATCCCATACATCCCCAATCTATGTGACGAAATTCTTTGTCGTAGACTCCATGGAGCTTTGTGGCGAATCCTCTTGCTTCCTTTTCACATTCCACCTCAGTCTTTGAGATGAACCACCTTGCTCCCTTTTCACATACCACTTCAGTCTTTGAGATGAATCCTCTTTCTCCCTTTTCACATACCACCTCAGTCTTTGAGATGAACCACCTTGCTCCCTTTTCACATACCACTTCAGTCTTTGAGATGAATCCTCTTTCTCCCTTTTCACATACCACCTCAGTCTTTGAGATGAACCACCTTGCTCCCTTTTCACATACCACCTCAGTCTTTGAGATGCATCTTCTTGCTCCCTTTTCACATACCACCTCAGTCTTTGAGATGAACCACCTTGCTCCCTTTTCACATACCACCTCATTCTTTGAGATGAATCCTCTTGCTCCCTTTTCACATACCACCTCAGTCTTTGAGATGAACCACCTTGCTCCTTTTTCACATACCACCTCAGTCTTTGAGATGCATCCTCTTGCTCCCTTTTCACATACCACCTCAGTCTTTTATTGCACACCCTTCTGGATTTCTGACTTTGTGGCTGATCCGTTGATTCATCTCCTGTCCCCCGCACTGGTCCCTGTATCAGATTCCCTCATGATTGTAAACTCCTTTGCTGCTGTGAACCCGCGCGTCTATAAAAAAAAATAATCCAGAAAAGTACATGAAGACTTAAAGTTCTTATGTCTTCTATCAATCCATGCCGCAGTCATCAAGGTGTACGTCTTCAAAATAAAGATTGGGAGTCAGACATGTTAATCCTCCGGATTGAAAAACAGTTCTCACAAAGACACAACGTCAATGAAGTAAAAATGTAAGGTCCTTATCAGATATGGCCGTCAGCGATGAAGTGCTGGAGACCAGTGTTCTAGGTCACATGTATTTTAAAAAACTGAGGTCACCAATTTCATTCCTTGCTGCCTTGCCGTATCTAACAGTTATTTAGGTACCAATATACAGCTGGGTTATTTTGAGTGTAATGATACATCGGATCATACGGGCACAGAGGAGCAAATTCGACAACATTGCCGCCAGAGACCATCGTTCTAACACCAAAATGACTGTTTCCATTTCGTATCTAAAAGGGTGCAAATATTGCAATCAAACTGTAAACTAGCGACACAACGCATTCCGTTCTCCAGACTACATCCTGTTACTTACAAAGCCCTGTTCAGGGCTTGGTTGCGGGAGATTGAGAACGAACGCAGAAAAAGAAGTCACATATTCCCTGCTTCCTTCGGCAACGATCCTGCCTCTCAATCTAACAACATATACAAGTTAGAGTAAAAGCAAACCGGTTACTCGAGTAAGATAACTTTCCTAGGAGAGACATCGCTTTTAATAAACATCTGTCTACACGTGCGACAAAGGATGTGAACGTACCCTCAATCAAATACAAGGGGATTATTCCGGATGCACTGGTCTTCCTGGCGCAGAACACAGTGTAAGAGAACTAGCACCATACGCCAGCCATAAACATGACTTTGTTGAGCCATTGATGTGGAGTCTGATAGCGAACACGGATTAAGCAGAAATCTGATTTTCTACCGGCGCCCCGTTGTTGCAGACCTCGACGGCCTTTGTCGTGAGTCCCCAGACATGGAACCGCCAACATACGTTGGCTAACTGACACAGATTAGCCTAAGCGTTAGGCATGCACGATCATTAGTTGAGCCGCTGGAGTTAAGGTTTGGACCAGGTCAAACATGTCTTCCGCTCATTGAAATTGTTAAGAGGATTTACGTCTTTGTAACTGCATGCGTTGTCTGGGTATGGAATTGTGTATTGTATTTCTTTCCTGCACTGTTAAGCATCGGCATCAATGCACCCTGGGCAGACCTATAGGTTAACAGTTCCTCTCAGTGAAATCTCGAAGAGTGTAGATGCAATTGTTTCTGTGGCTCGCTAGATATACACACTGCATCTCCATCCTCTCAGACGCCTTGCGATGCTGGACTCGCATCTGATATCAAAACTCTGCAATATGTGCATCGCAAGTTGTTTGATGTGAACTTCAAAAGGTCACATGTATTCATCGCCATTGTCCGGTCTCTCACCCCCCCCCCCCCCCAAGCCTCGCCCACAAGGTATCTCTGTTGTTTCTTTTTCTTTGTTCGTTCTCAATTTCCCGCTACCAAGCCCTGAAGGTTCTCTAACTCCCGCAACTAAGCCCTGGACGTTCTCAAACTCACGCTACTAACCTCTGAACATTCTCAAACTCCCGCTACTAAGCTCTGGAAAGGGCTTTGTAAGTAGCAGGATATAGTCCAGGGAGCGGAATGCCTTGTGTCGTAGTTTACAGTTTTACTGTGATTACTGCACCTTTCAGTCCGACACATCCCTCGGCAGGTATTTTTGGGTACCGAGTTAGCCTTCCCTCTTCGATCTCTTCTCCTTAGCCAGTCTGCTCTGTTGCAGTCTGTTACCCAGGATGACCGCGTGGAGGTGAAGTAGGGTCTTGGCAGATCTGGTTCGCTGGCCCTGACGCTAATCATTCAGCTATGGGTCGCTGACCTCTGCCGCTTATGCGCTGTTCAGCATCTTGATCGCGCCTCTGAGCCTCATCGTGTTGTTGCAAATGCTGCTGGTACTTACTTGAGTTAGGTATTTTTTACGACTTATTTGAGAAGTTCTTGAGAAGGTGGACCGGGGTCCTCATGGCCGCAGCACATTGCGAGGCCTTCCTCAATAAGGTCACGCCTATAGAGGTCACCATCTCATTAACCAGACTGTCATGGAACTGCATGGAGTCCCGTGGGGGTCTTGATCAGTATGTTTGACGTGACCGTGGCTAACCATAATCTTATCAGTTGGGACGGCGTGGCCTAGTAGTTTTATCGGCATGGCTCACAACCCAACGGTGCTGTGTTCGAACCCCATCACAGCACTGGCCGTTACCCCGGGGAAGAGAACTCTTTGAAAATGCAGGAAGAAGCAGACCTTTACATAAAATGCTTGCCGAAGTCGGATGCACTGGGCCGACTGGCGCACAATAAAACAATGCAACACACACCGCCTTGGGGAATTGAGAAATAAGGCGAACGCAAAAATAATTTTAAAATAGTTATCTTATTTGCATGGTTTGCCTGACCGTTAGTCTCCTCTCCCCGTACTCCTGAGGTCAAGATGTCAACGCTTCCATTCTTACAAACCTCATCATGATCAGGCCAGTAGATCCACACACGATCCCGAAGGCGGGATACCTCTTAACGTCCGCTATCCAGGCATCCCTTTCTGTTCCTTCCAAAGCGACTGACGATCACTCTTTCACTGCACTTTAAAGGTTTTATACAGCCATCCCAGAGTCGATGTCGCTGCCTCGATCTTCATTCTTCTGGAGGTTGTTATCAAGTATACACCGCACCGGTCAGCAACGATGCTGTCATTTTCTCTAGCAGAGAAGTCCTAACAAGCTTTCTTACCACGTAGCACTGGTAAACAAAACATCATTAGCATCTTTGGTATTAGCACATTTCAGTGGTTGTGTGTTCCCTACCAGTAATCGGTGACATCTATCTATCTATCTATCTATCTATCTATCTATCTATCTATCTATCTATCTATCTATCTATCAGATAGATAGAATCTATCTATCTATCTATCTATCTATCTATCTATCTATCTATCTATCTATCTATCTATCTATCTATCTATCTATCTATCTATCTATCTATCTCTATCTCTATCTCTATCTCTATCTCTATCTCTATCTCTATCTCTATCTCTATCTCTATCTCTATCTCTATCTCTATCTCTATCTCTATCTCTATCTCTATCTCTATCTCTATCTCTATCTCTATCTCTATCTCTATCTCTATCTCTATCTATCTATCTATCTATCTATCTATCTATCTATCTATCTATCTATCTATCTATCTATCTATCTATCTATCTATCTATCTATCTATCTATCTATCTATCTATCTATCTATCTATCTATCTATCTATCTATCTATCTATCTATCTATCTATCTATCTATCTATCTATCTATCTCTCTCTCTCTCTCTCTCTCTCTGCCCGCCCCGCCCCGCCCCGCCCCGTCCCGTCCCGTCCCGCCCGTCCGTCCGCCTGTCCGTCCGTCCGTTCGGCTAGTTGACAGCAGCCAAGGACTCACAGCTGACTGCTTGCATCAGGGTAAGTGACGCATAACTGACCAAGACTCTTTTCCACCTCCACATGCCGGTCCTGGAAACAGACTGCAACCATGCAGCTTGACAAAGAAATTAGGGATCAAAGATTGGACGGCAAACCCAGTCCTCAAAATTCAGAGCTAAAATCGGATGTATCGAGCCGTAAGGCGCGAATGGAAGCCTCGATGAAAACTGTTCAGGACAAACGCCGAAGACAATTAATAATAAGAAGACGATTACGAAGAAGAAGAAGAAGAAGAAGAAGAAGAAGAAGAAGAAGAGGACGACTATTGATTGAAAACGATGAAATCATCCCAGCCAGTGGAATTTGCTATGGTAATTGCACGTGTCCTTTAGCTGTTTTACCAATAGATGAAGCGAAGCGTCGTGAGAAGATGCAGATCTTATCTTCAGTCAAGTGCGTCGAGCGATCACCCAGATGTGTCAAAACTACTACTGCAGATTTAACGACTATTACCCGTTTTTCCTGCGTAGCGAGTTACAGTTGCTCTTATTTTTTCCCCTGGCGTACTGAAGAAGATGAGCTTAGTATTATCATGTCTGTAGTGTACTGTGAGACTTCTCACCAGACTCACAAGAATAGTAGTAATAATGTCGATTCCCACTTAGTTGGCCAGGCTGACGAATTCTGTCATTTCTCAATAAGTCTCTATTGGTGAGCCATACAGAACACTTCAGGAATCCACTGGGGTAACATTTTCACATAATAAGAGTACACGTACACTCACAGACTGAAGCCGTTGACCTTATTCTCGAGGTTCCCAAGGTCAAATCAATCGATATTGCTCATTTACGAAGCTAGTGGGGAAGATGGCTAGGTTGTGTGCTGTACCAGTGAATCTATCTATCTATCTATCTATCTATCTATCTATCTATCTATCTATCTATCTATCTATCTATCTATCTATCTATCTGTCTGTCTGTCTGTCTGTCTGTCTGTCTGTCTGTCTGTCTGTCTGTCGGTCGGTCATTCGGTCGGTCGGTCGGTCGGTCGGTCGGTCGGTCGGTCGGTCGGTCGGTCGGTCGGTCGGTCGGTCGGTCGGTCGGTCGGTCGGTCGGTCGGTCGGTCGGTCGGTCGGTCGGTCGGTCGGTCGGTCGGTCGGTCGGTCGGTCGGTCGGTCGGTCGGTCGGTCGGTCGGTCGGTCGGTCGGTCGGTCGGTCGGTCGGTCGGTCGGTCGGTCGGTCGGTCGGTCGGTCGGTCGGTCGGTCGGTCGGTCGGTCGGTCGGTCGGTCGGTCGGTCGGTCGGTCGGTCGGTCGGTCGGTCGGTCGGTCGGTCGGTCGGTCGGTCGGTCGGTCGGTCGGTCGGTCGGTCGGTCGGTCGGTCGGTCGGTCGGTCGGTCGGTCGGTCGGTCGGTCGGTCGGTCGGTCGGTCGGTCGGTCGGTCGGTCGGTCGGTCGGTCGGTCGGTCGGTCGGTCGGTCGGTCGGTCGGTCGGTCGGTCGGTCGGTCGGTCGGTCGGTCGGTCGGTCGGTCGGTCGGTCGGTCGGTCGGTCGGTCGGTCGGTCGGTCGGTCGGTCGGTCGGTCGGTCGGTCGGTCGGTCGGTCGGTCGGTCGGTCGGTCGGTCGGTCGGTCGGTCGGTCGGTCGGTCGGTCGGTCGGTCGGTCGGTCGGTCGGTCGGTCGGTCGGTCGGTCGGTCGGTCGGTCGGTCGGTCGGTCGGTCGGTCGGTCGGTCGGTCGGTCGGTCGGTCGGTCGGTCGGTCGGTCGGTCGGTCGGTCGGTCGGTCGGTCGGTCGGTCGGTCGGTCGGTCGGTCGGTCGGTCGGTCGGTCGGTCGGTCGGTCGGTCGGTCGGTCGGTCGGTCGGTCGGTCGGTCGGTCGGTCGGTCGGTCGGTCGGTCGGTCGGTCGGTCGGTCGGTCGGTCGGTCGGTCGGTCGGTCGGTCGGTCGGTCGGTCGGTCGGTCGGTCGGTCGGTCGGTCGGTCGGTCGGTCGGTCGGTCGGTCGGTCGGTCGGTCGGTCGGTCGGTCGGTCGGTCGGTCGGTCGGTCGGTCGGTCGGTCGGTCGGTCGGTCGGTCGGTCGGTCGGTCGGTCGGTCGGTCGGTCGGTCGGTCGGTCGGTCGGTCGGTCGGTCGGTCGGTCGGTCGGTCGGTCGGTCGGTCGGTCGGTCGGTCGGTCGGTCGGTCGGTCGGTCGGTCGGTCGGTCGGTCGGTCGGTCGGTCGGTCGGTCGGTCGGTCGGTCGGTCGGTCGGTCGGTCGGTCGGTCGGTCGGTCGGTCGGTCGGTCGGTCGGTCGGTCGGTCGGTCGGTCGGTCGGTCGGTCGGTCGGTCGGTCGGTCGGTCGGTCGGTCGGTCGGTCGGTCGGTCGGTCGGTCGGCCGGCCGGCCGGCCGGCCGGCCGGCCGGCCGGCCGGCCTGCCTGCCTGCCTGCCTGCCTGCCTGCCTGCCTGCCTGCCTGCCTGCCTGCCTGCCTGCCTGCCTGCCTGCCTGCCTGCCTGCCTGCCTGCCTGCCTGCCTGCCTGCCTGCCTGCCTGCCTGCCTGCCTGCCTGCCTGCCTGCCTGCCTGCCTGCCTGCCGGTCCGTCGGTCCGCCCGCCCGCCTGCCCATACCATTACCATACCATTACCATACCACTACCTTACCACTACCTTGCCTTACCTTACCACTACCTTGCCTTACCTTACCACTACCTTGCCTTACCTTACCACTACCTTGCCTTACCTTACCACTACCTTGCCTTACCTTACCACTACCTTGCCTTACCTTACCACTACCTTGCCTTACCTTACCACTACCTTGCCTTACCTTACCACTACCTTGCCTTACCTTACCACTACCTTACCCTTTACTTTTCCTTACCTTTACCTTACATTTACCCTACCTTTACCTTACTGTTACCTTACTTTTACCTTACATTTACCTTACATTTACCTTACCCTTATCTCAGCTTTTCCTCATCTTAACCTTACTTTAATCTTTCCTTAACCTTATTTTTATATGATCTTATCTGAACTGACCTGATATTATCGTACTTTATTATACACATTCTTATCTTATATCTGATCTTATCTGATGTTATCTTATTTCATATGATCTTCTTTAGTTTCATCCCATCTCACCTCATCCCTCCTCTCCTCATCTCATCTCACCCCACGTTACCTCACCTTGTTACCTTACCTTACTTTATCTCACATAACTTATCTCTCCTCACCTTACATCGTCGTCTGTTTATCCTCCCTTTCACTATGCCATCCACCCATCCACCCTTCAATCTATCCATCTATTCATCTACCAAACTGTCTGTTTCCGCGCCAGTCTGTCTGGCCGCTTGTGTGTTTAACTGTTTGTCTGCTTGTATGTCGAACTGTTTGCTTGCCTGAATGCAAAGTTGCAAATATAGATACCTATTTACCATACTACCTAACTCAACCCGCTAATCAAAACCAGATCCAGCTATCTTCCCATCTACATCCACATCCGTTAATCCATCTATCCATCAATCCATCCATCCATCCATTAGTATGTCTGTGTATCTGTCTTCTCATGTCTTATCTTGCCATGTCTGTCTGTCCGGCATACTTGTCGTCCATCCAAGCATCTACCTATCTATATATCCATTTCTCTATACACCCGTCCACACCTCCTTTCATCATTCCGCACATACACCTAAAATCTCTAATCTCCGATCCACCCATCTATCCATCAATTCATTTATACATCCAACGAGCCCTTCATCCATCCATCTATCTATCCGAGCACCTATACACCCATACTAAACTCCCCATACTACCCAAAACATATGTTCATCCATCCTTCAATCCATACATCTATCAATCTATCTACACATCACATCCATCCCTACATCCACACCCCCAAATAAACTACTTTATCCCAGACCCCATCTAATAATTCATTTTATAATTCCATACCTTCACCTACCCCCTCATCACTCCCACCCCTCTCTAACTAAACCATTTCATCTCCGAGCCCCACCGAACAACCCATCCATACGTCCATCCATACCTCCAACTAAACTACTTCATCTCAAGACCCCAACTAATAAATCATCCATCGACACATCCATCCATCCCTCCATCCACCCCCTCCAAGAAACCAAAACACTTCATCTCCCACCTCATCGAATGACCATTCCAGCCGTCCGTTCACATATCCCTTTCTCCATCCATACACCCAACTAAACACTTCATCTCCCACTGTATCTAATAGTCCTTATATTCACACATCCATTCCTACATCCCCTCCTCTCACAATCTCAACCACTTCATCTCCCACCACTTCTAAAACCCATCCATTTCCACATTTCCATCCCCCGATCCATACCCCCCAACTAAACCACCCGATCTAAAACCCATCCATCCGTCCATCCACACATCCATCAATCCATCCACACATCCATCCCTCCATCTACACATCCATCCCTCGATCCATACCCCCAACTAAACCTTCCCCATCTAAAACCCATCCATCCGTCCATCCACACATCCCTCTCTCCATCCATCCCTCCATCCATACCTCCATCCATACCCCCAACTAAACCTCCCCCATCTAAAATCCGTCCATCCACACATCCCTCCCTCCATCCATCCCTCGATCCATACCCCCAACTAAACCTTCCCCATCTAAAACCCATCCATCCGTCCATCCACACATCCCTCCCTCCATCCATCCCTCCATCCATCCCCCCAACGAAACCACCCCCATCTAAAACCCATCCATCCGTCCATCCACACATCCCTCCCTCCATCCATCCCCCCAACGAAACAACCCCATCTAAAACCTATCCATCCGTCCATCCACACATCCCTCCCTCCATCCATCCCCCCAACGAAACCACCCCATCTAAAACCCATCCATCCGTCCATCCACACATCCCTCCCTCCATCCATCCCCCCAACGAAACCACCCCATCTAAAACCCATCCATCCGTCCATCCACACATCCCTCCCTCCGTGCACCCCCCACTCCCACGTCTAAACCACTCATCTCCCACTCAATCTAACCGTCCCTTAAACCCTACCGACAACTTCACTCGAATTCTCTGGTCCTGCCTGGCCGTGTTGTGTTGGCCTCACCTTCCTCGTGAGAGCTGTACTGATGTGTAGTTAGCTTAACATTAGACATTCCTTCAGGCAGTATTCTTTAGCTGGTGGTTGTTCACTGCGTTTGGTCCAGAAATCCCTCAGTGCCTTGTTGAAAGACCAGGGATTTCATATTTCTGTATTTCTTAATAAATTGGAGAATCCTTTTTTTTTTTATAGTCGCGCCGTTTATAATTCAATTTTTGTAATGTTAAGAGTAATATTGTAAAGACGGTTGGAACTTTCATGTGTATTTCAGGAGGGTTGTTCTAAAGTTTCCGGTGAGTATGTAGAACTGTTTAATTTGAATTGTTTGTTGTTTATTGCCCACAATGAGTCAAGATTGCTTTTTGTGTGTGCGCTGACAATGGCGTTAAAGTGGCGGGTTGTATTAGCTTTCCTCACTTCCTGACGGTGCTGATGAAGGTGGATCAGGGTCATCCAGTCGGCTGTGCTATGCTTGGCTTCATCTGCGTGTCATTAACTGCTACGGGGATCACGTCGGTCCCCCACCTCGTTTGCCAGGCTTTCATGAAAACAGGGAGACCTGCGTGGAAGTGAGGTGAGCGACTTAACCAGTATATTTGATTCGATAATTACCACGATAACTACTGTTCCTTAAACATCTCGTCATGGTGCAGTCGGATCTCGAATGGGGAGCAAAGAATAATAAAATATAAACGTACAAAGCAGGTTATTAGAAGCGACGGAATTTCGGACAGGTTCACCCAGTAGAAACTTTCAGTCACAAAATCTTCAACAAATATAGATGTCAGCCAAAAAAAAAAAAAAAAGATTCAACTCAGCCAGCCATCAAAGACAGAGGAAACTCCTATGTCAAGAGAGGAAATAACGCGATACAGTGAAGGACTCCATGAATCTGCAGCGATGACACGCGGTTCTAGACCAACATGTCGATGACAATCATTACACAGTCGCCTCTGTTCTGGAATTATCAGGGAAAGAGAAGTAGAGTCAGAATATACGACACATGGGTGAGAGGTCGAGACATAAACTGGAAAGAAGTGGGGTCAGATCAGGAACTGATGGTTCAGAATTGGAAGATTTGGGGTGTTTTTGTTGAAGACCTATGCTCCATATGGGCTGAAATATTATTGATTGACTGATACATTATTTACATCCTTGTAGTAGGTGGGCATAAAATAATGGAAACACCTTAACTTTTCAAACGTGTCATAGCAGGAAACTAAAGAGGGACGTGCATGGGTCAAGCTACCACATCATGTTAAACTATTGCTATTAAAACCACTACGACCACCACGATCTAACTACCGCCTCCTGTACGCCGTGTATGGAGTTTGGAACCAGTGTTGACTTTCACTGAAAACCAAACAACGAAACGACTCAACCTGTTTCGCCCTCATTCTGATGTAAGGTTCTGTTATCTATATTTGGCAGGGCGATCAGAAGTGCACTGAAGCCTTCCTCATGGACATCCAGAGGCGCATACTTACTATCCACTGGTTTGATCGGGGGCTCACAGGACGAAATCCCCAACGGACAGACTTTGAGGACACGCTCACCATGCTAAACTGTCGCCGTTTCTGCCTTTTTGGAAATGTGATCCGCCTTCTCAAGAATGTCCCTTCTTTGCCGAGAATGTCCCTTCTTTGCCGAGAATGTCCCTTCTTTGCCGAGGATGTCCCTTCTTTGCCGATGATGTCCCTTCCACACCGATGATGTCCCTTCCTTGCCGAGGAGTTCCCTTCGTTGTCGAGGATTTCCCTTCCTTGCCGAGGATTTCCCTTCCTTGCCGAGAATTTCCCTTCCTTGCCGAGGATGTCCCTTCCTTGCCGAGGATTTCCCTTCCTTGCCGAGGATTTCCCTTCCTTGCCGAGGATTTCCCTTCCTTGACGAGGATGTCCCATCCTAGCCGATGATATATGTCCCTTCCTTACCGATGATGTCCCTTCCTTACCGATGATGTCCCTTCCTTACCGATGATGTCCCTTCCTTACCGATGATGTCCCTTCCTTACCGATGATGTCCCTTCCTTACCGATGATGTCCCTTCCTTACCGATGATGTCCCTTCCTTACCGATGATGTCCCTTCCTTACCGATGATGTCCCTTCCTTACCGATGATGTCCCCGCCCACCAGCTCCTAAAGCAGGTCATGAACATCAAGGATGAAAATTGACCTCTTCCTTCATGAACTGCCCTCGTGAGCCTCCACGCACCTCCTGGTTAGGTCAAATCGGAAAGACATCAGCCACATTGTATGCAGCCTGGAACTTAGCCGCTCATCGTGCTTATCTATCTAACCACGTCCATTCGTTCATCCATCCAATCACTCATACTTCGATTCATCCATCCATGATAATATATCCGTTAATTCGTTTATCTATCTATCCCTCGATTCATTCATTCATTCATCAACCCATCCATTAACATTCCTCCATCCATCCATTCTTTTACTCATCCATACATTCTTCTACCCAACCCTCTCCATCCATGTAATCACATCTATCTATCTGCCCATCCTTCCATTCATCTATCCATTTATCCATCCACACATCCACCCATGTCTCTAACTAAACCACTTCATCTCCGACTCCAACTAATAAATCATCCACCCTCCATCCATCACCTCCTACAAAATAAACCATGCCATCTCCCATCCCATCTAAAACTCATATCCATCCATCCACCCTGTCTCACAAACTGCAAGATTCATCAATCAACACCCATTTTTACATCCATTCTTCCGTCCACCAAACTCCTTCTCTCTCTATCTATCAACTGATCCACAAATCCATCTCTATCTGTCCACCGGTCAGTCAACCCATCCACCCAACGCTCTAGCCAACCCATTCATTCATCCCATCCATGCATCCATCCATCCAGCTATGCTTCCACACATACATCCATACTTCCACACATCCATTAATCTAACTCCATCATCCACCCCCAAAATCCAACAATCTATCCACCAAACTCCATTCATCTATCCACTCTCCAATCCATTCACCCATCTTCTTGAGTTTTCACAGAACCACAGTAAACGGCGAACATACCTATTACCAGGGTCCGACGAGGGGAGCAAAGAAAATTGAATTATAAACTAACAAGATGTCAGAGGCGTTTACGAATTTTATATCAAGTTGTATGGATACCTCAATGTCTGGATACCTCAAATGTCTGGATGTGTGAATGTCTGGATGTTGCATTGTCTGGATGTCTTAAGGTCAAGATCTCTCAATGTGGTCATCATCATCATGTAGCATGTCCTTTATAGAACGTCGCTCCCATCACAGTCTGTCTGAAAGATACTCTTTCCCTTGTCAAAACTCCAGCCTCCACCACAGTCATACCCAGGCATTCCTGGATATTTTGGTACCATCGTTTTCTTGGTCTACCCCTGCCTCTCTTGCCTGGCACCATGCCTTTCATCACTGTTCTCTCAAGACCGTTGTGTCTCTTGATGTGACCAAAGTATTTACATTTTCTGGCCAAAATGGAATTGATAAACCAGTTCTCCTCTATGCTCAACTCTTGCCGAATGTCTATGTTTGTCTTTTTCTCTGTCCAGGGTATTTTGATGATCTTTCTGTAACATTTTGACTCGAAGGATTCGATTCTTTGTCTAGACGTTTGGTAATCGTCCATGATTCGCAGCCATAAGCTGCCACGGAAAAAACACAGGCTCTCAAGACTTTCACATTTATCATTTTGTTGGTGCTCTGCCATAATTTATTCAGGGTTGTTGAGTCTTTACATTGGCATGGCTAGTCTTCTTCTGACATCTTTCGAGCGTTCACCACTTTTGTCAATTCTGCAGCCCGTATATTGGAAATGTTTGGATGTCTAAATGGCTGGATGTCAAAGATGTCTCAAAATCTAGATGAATCAATGTATGGATATTTCAATTTATGGATGTCTCAATGTATGGATATTTCAATTTATGGATGTCTCAATGGCTCCCGGGTCGACCCAGCCTTAAATTCAGTCCGGGAAGTAAAAGCAGCGAGGGAGAGGAGATGGCTACCGCCATCATATAGCCGAGCCTTTGAAATGTGAGATCGCTAACACCTCACACCCCTACGGCAGTAATGCTATGAGATACTTTACTTTACTTTTACAATGTTTGGATATCGCAATGTCTTTGTATTTCAATGTCTAGATGTATAGATGTCTTAATGTCTAGATGTATCAATGTCTAGATGTCTAGATGTGTAAATGTAAAGATATCTCAATGTCTAGACGTCTCAGTGTATATCTGTCTATATGTCTCAAGGTCTAGATGTCTCAATGTAAAGATCTCTCAATGTCTAGACGTCTCAATGTAAGTCTGTCTAGATGTCTCAAGGTCTAGATGTCTCAATGTAAAGATCTCTCAATGTCTAGACGTCTCAATGTATGTCTGTCTAGATGTCTCAAGGTCTAGATGTCTCAATGTAAAGATCTCTCAATGTCTAGATGTCTCAAATTCTATATCTCTACGTGTTTCTTTGCAATGGCGTAAGTATATATAGATGCCAGCATGATCTGATGCAACTATGTTGTACAAGTTTAGATTCAGATATCACATTTCGCAATGTTAGCATATATTTAAGAGAAACAAATATTGAAGATTCTCCCGCGATAATTGTCGGGTTCAAAGAATATGTCTCCTGTATTATTTCAGTGACTGGCAAAATTGGACGAAAGCAGGTTGTGCATGGGGCTAGCTACATCAAAATTTAAAACAAAATACTGCAACAATCACCCCTTTAAAAGTCACTTCATTTGGTACAGTCCAAATGCAGCTGTGGTGCAATGCTATGGAAGAACAATCTTGATTCAGTTATTTTCTCTCTATTTATCAAGCATGTCGTAAAAGGCGACAGAAGAGGGGTGTGCATGTGGATAGGAACCGCTGTATGAAAAAAGTATTTTAACATTATCAACAGATACAAAGACAATCAAAAACGCTAAAAACAGCCTTCCTTTAATGACCAGTTGCAGTGATAACACTATGCTCAACTAGGAACTAAGCTGCGCACGCATTTCGAAGATGAAGAGTTCACGTTAAATGACAGTACCGCGCAGACAAACTACAGAGCAAACCTACGCATTTTCAGGAAGAATATCTGTACTTTCAATACCATGTTAACAAAGTCATTTTGTCTAATTATATCTTGCAAGACTATGGGCAATTAGAAGAGCACTGAAAAGCAAGAAAAACAACTGTAATCTATTTACCAGAGGAACGAAAAACAAGGTACGTTGAAGGCAAATAGAATAGATTTAAACACAGGTGGGAGTATTAATATTTCGATCTGCCGTTTCAAATTGTTTCAATATTTTTAGGCATGTTAGCAATTTGAGACGGTTCGAATAAGTGCCTGGATATGTACTGTTTAGTAAAAGTTCTAGTACGTTAATCTATCTTGGGACGAATTTTCTGTCTACACCGTACAGTTATTCATTTCAAAAATGTCTGATTAGCTTGGCGGTGGAAGACTTGCTTTTTACGGCAACGGTAGCAGATTTGACACTCGTTATAAGCACGCTCCAGACGACCCAGCTGTAAATGGATGCTTGGGTTACTGTTAGGGAAGAAAAGTAATTGTCCACTACACTTCATAAAAAAGTTGTGACCTCGTACAATTAAGTCTCTTACACTTCCTCCTCGACAGCAGTGTATGGGACTACCTTTAAAGTTTAGTCCAGGGCGCGACAGATTCCGCGTACCAGGTTGCCATGGCGCCTAGAAATGTTTCTATGGTGCCTAACATTTCAACATCAGTATCGAATTTATTCGCAAAAATTCTACCATCGTTTTAAAACTGTTTAATCCAGCACCGTGAGCTGCTCCTGCATTTTTTTACATGGCTCCTAGATCTGAAACACATTTGTCTCCCCCTGATTTGGCCCCATTTCAATGGTCTAAAGGTTTGAATTCTGAGTTCAAAACCTTGGTAAGGTTTATTTTTTTTTTCTTTAGAATATTTAAATTTAAACCTTGAATGTACAATGGGACGAGACTGCTGGAGCATGCGGCGTTTATCCCTAATCCACATAAAGCAATTCGGTGGATATCAACAATTTGGGTAAACGCGAAGTGATAGTAATGTCGATTGGTAGTTATATTGCTGATAGTGTAGCCGGGGAGGAAGTGTAAGAGGTTTTGTTATGTATGGGTCAGAGATGTTTAAGTTTTTGTTTCGTAGAAGACACTGCCATCGTGAGGTGCAAGTGTGCGAGATTTCATTGTGCAATGTTCAATAGCTTTTGTGTGATCTATATTCGGGTGTCGTTGTAGTCAAGAGGTTAAGGCACTCGCCTCTCACAGGGATGAACGGAAACGGTAGGCGATCGAACCCCACAAGTTTCAAGTGACCCCTGGTCTCACGGGAGGTAAGACCAGAGTACCTACATCTCGAGTTACCTCCAGTCATCTCATCCTATAGTCTTGCCACTGATCCAAGGTAACTCGGGATAAGAGTGAGTTTGGTGACTTTTCGTTAGCAATACATTTCTCAGGTGGCTAACTTTCGTTCATGAGCCCTATCCAATGTCCATGTCTGGTATTGATAGCACATGGTTGGGATAAATTTACTACTTAACATCTGCTTTTTTGCTTGGAAGAAAATCTTGGGTTTTCTTAGTAGTGGAGACAGCTAGTGAGGGACAGCGCTTGCCCTCTGCACTCTCGTCTTTATATCTCTATCGAGTCTGCCGTCTTTAGTAAAAATCGTTGTGTGATTCTCAATAACTTTTGTAGGATGGTTAGATGTCGTTATAGTCACTGCCGCTCAGGATCAAGTGTTGGACACTTCTTCTTTTATTCTCTCGTTGATGTTTACATGATCAGGCAAGTTCGTGGGTTGAACTCGCCCGTTGTCTGTATCTTCTCTTGAGTTTCGTACGGCTTTGAGTTTAGCAATGGTTTACATGACCAGTTAGTCTTACTCAACTGGATATACAGAGGGAAGTCCTGTAAATCGTGCCATACAGCTTGTGAGACAAAGAATATTCCTACTGGTGAATAGTAGTTTGTTAATTTTCTTTTCACTTGTGCCGTTTAGCGTCATGGGGAGCTTGAGTCGTCTGTCCAGCGCTAAGTGCGTTGCGTTGGTCAATGTGAGCCCTTGTCGTTGCACAATCACTCTGTCATCTATCCACCTACCTCGCGGCCGCCCCCTTGCCCTGTAGCCAGATCTACCAGAATTGTAAGCCATCAGTGGAAGATGATGAGGGTGCATTCTCATGAGATGACCAAACCAACTTATTTTCTGCCTGGAAATGTATTCGGCACAAAACGTAGTGCCGACCATACTTCGAATGTCGTCGTTTCGCATTCTGTCTCTTCTGGTAACACCGATGACTTTCCTCAAACACTTCATTTCACAAGTCGAAATTCTGCTCTCGCACGCCCTTGACAGAGGCCATGTTTGGTACTGGTAGCACAAAATCGGCATACATATACTGTTTATCAGCTGTTGCTTTGTTACCAAACTAATGCTCGGGTGTCTAAGAAATGGGGACAGCTGATAAGTCACCGCAGATGTTTTCTGACACCTTGTCTCGTCTTGACACCTTGACTAGTGAATTATGATCCAAAAATTCAGCTGAAGTTCAAACTCTACATCCGCGATCGTCAAACGACCGTGTTTTCGGTAGTTCGTGAACAAATATTTATCTTCATGAACATTTGGTAAACTTTATTGAACTTCAAGTTTGAATTGACAAACCACTAAATGGAATTGACAGTTCGATATGAAGTCGACAAGGGCGGCTGTGGTTTGTACGCAACACCAATCGCCATGCTAGTCACTCACAAAATAACCGGAAAACACAAGACGAAAGCAGAAACACATACCATGTTATACATTTAACTTAACGCCTCTAAACTAGTTTATAAGACTCTGCAGAGGCTGTGTACAGCCAGTTTCCTTTACATTCACTTGATTAAAAATAATTGTGCACATAAAATCTATTCTTGAATACATTAATTGACCCTGCCCATGACCTACTTCAGAGCCCTGCCTCCACTATTTCATGTGGCAATACCACATTCGGGATGCTTCCTATATAATTATTCATTTGGCGTCTCAGTATGTTATGTTATCGTTGTGAAATTCATGTTCTTATTTCTTGCCTTTGTGTATCGTGTGCGTTTGTACAAGTTCTTCTTCTTCTTCTTCTTCTTCTTCTTCTTCTTTTTCTTCTTCTTCTCCCCCTTCTCCGTCTTCTGCGCTCAGGTTTTTTGGCCATGCAAGATCTGAAGTCCCGTCGGTAGGACGAAGTTGACAGTCCTCTTCAGATCCGGGTGGCAGCCTCACAGTTTTAGCGTCACATCGGCTCCCTCTGGTCAGGTCTGTCATCATAGGTCTCTATATACTGAGCAGTCCTGCAAGGAGTGTTCAGGGGTCTGGACTCCAGTTCCACACGGACAGTCACTTGTGTGTGATATTTTGAGCCGATGTAGGTGGCCCAATAGTCTACAATGGCCTGTTCTAAGACAAAATATAGTAGTTTGTTGGTGTCTGTAGAGCTGGTGGATTGGTTCAGATCAATCTATCACATCCATCAATTTCTTCCATTTTGAGTTGTACTGCTTGTGGATGCTAGTTTTTGCCTCACAGTAATACAACGTTGCTTCATCTTTCTAACAGCTTTTGGACAGGGCATCATCTCTTTCGTTCTCTGTGATTCCACAATGGAAGGGTAGCAACTGAAAAGTAGCTGTTGATATGTGATGTATTTTGTTAAGCTCTGATCGGATTTACCGTATCATTTGTTCACCTCTGGTGTTTTGTATTGCTTCTCTATCGAATTGACAGTTGGGCATCGAGATGCTGAGCAGCGCGTGAGCTGCGGTGGTCAGCGACCCATAGCTGACTGCTAGCGTCAGGACCAGCGAACCATAGCTGCCAAGACCCTTCTACACCTCCACGCGGTGATCCTGGATAACAGGCTGCAGCAGGGCAGACTGGCTAAGGAGAAGGGATCGAAGAGGGAATGCTAACCTGGTACTAAAAAAATGCTTGCTGAAATCGTATGTGTTGGACCGAAAGGGGCAAATATCGCAGCCAAGCTGTAAACTACGACACAACGCATTCCGTTCTCTGGACTACATTCTGCTACTTAAGTCCTTTCAGTGTTTGGTAGAGGGAGATTGAGAGCGAACGAAGAAGAAGAAGAAGAATTGACAGTTGGATGTGAAGTTGGCAGATAGACACATCAATGTTACATTTGAATACACCTCTTACACACTCTGCATCCTATCGAAGTATTCATTTGACGTCTCATGTTATGTTATCGTTGTGAAACTAATGTTCTAATTTCGTGTCTGTGTGTATCTTGTACATTTGTACCAGTTCTAATATTTGTCAATACGTGGAATGATAAAAATTACATACGCTGGCGATTGGAAATGTTTTTACCTCTCCGCGCCATATCAATTACAACAGTGCTCAGAGCCACGTAACATCTGTGTAAAAATAATTTATAATGAAGTGATTATAATGGCATACAGTGGCATGTGCCTGGAAAGGTGACGCATGCCCGCAGCAGATAGTAAAATGGCGGCCTACATGAAAATACGGTTGAAATAACGTACTGTGGAATAATTCAGGACCTTGGAAGATTGTGTGCCCATCGACATGCATCGTACAATGACTGCCGGTGTATGGTAACACCTTTGTGTATGTCAGTACTGTCTGGAGGTGGACACGGAATGTAACAGGCAGCAAATCAGCTCTCACGAGCCTGCACGACAACACTCGCAGTGGACAACAGATCACAGCTGTGCAGGCATAGCACCAAGCTCGCGTGAACGAACTAATTCGTCCCAATCGCCCTTACAAACAGAAAGATATCGCCACAATGCTTATGACTTCGAATGAGCGAGTCCACCACAATATCCATGCCCTACTTCGGTGTAGGAAAGTGTGTGCGAGATTGGTCCCTCGCATGCTGACGCACGCAATTTTTCAGCACGACAATGCTCGCCCACACACGAGTCGACAAACTGTGGCTGCAGTGGAGCTTCTCAAGTTTGACGACATGTTACCGCACCTATGGTACAGCCCCGATCCTGCTCCCTGTGAATCCTTCCTTTTCACGAAGATGGACAAACTCAAGGGACACTGTTACGCTCCTGACGAGGAGGTGCTAGCAGCTGTGCGTATCTGGTTTCCGTCAATCTTCTTCTTCTTCTGCGTCCGTTCGTTCTCAATCTTCCCCTACCAAACCCTGAAAGGGCTTAAGTAGCAGAATGTAGTCCAGAAAACGGAATGCGTTGTGTCGTAGTTTACAGCTTGGATGCGATATTTGCACCTTTCGGTCCAACACATCCGACTTCAGCAAGCATTTTTTGAGTACCGGGTTAGCATTCCCTCTTCAATCCCTTCTCCTTAGCCAGTCTGCCCTGCTGCAGCCTGTTATCCAGGATCACCGCGTGGAGGTGTAGAAGAGTCTTGGCAGCTATGGTTCGTTGGCCCTGACGCTAGCAGTCAGCTATGGGTCGCTGACCACTGCAGTTCATACGCTGCTCAGTGTCTTGATCCCGGTTTCAGGAAATGACGTCTAATTTGTTTCCTCAACTTGTCAGACGTTGGCATACATGTATGTGTGTGGACTGTTAAAAAATAATGACCTCACCTAAACGTGTAAATCTTGCACATTAATGAAATAATTTAATCAAAGGCAACACCTTTTAAATCGCCTTTGTCCGATGGTAGGCGGCGTTTCAAAGAATTTTTAAGTGGTTCTCCAACTTATTGAGTTTAACGACAACTGCTCTAGAACAAGCTGCTAATGTGATAAAGAACAATTTCTACGCAACTTGGACACCTGTGGACACAGGTAGCTCGGCCACGGAGAGCGCAGAGAGGGAGGGGGGGGGGGAGGCAGCGAAACATACATTGCACACCCCAAAAGCGACATCTAAGGAGGATCTAAGAAGATGAAAATAGTCCCATGGAAGGAATTGCAGTCAGGGATGAAGTGTTATAATCGAGGTGTAATAATTTAGACGTTAATAACGTGGGTAGGTTGATAACGGGAACTGAGATTGAGGGAATGAAGACTTACTTGTAGAAAGACAGACACTGCCGTCGGGGTGAAGTGTTAGAGCCTTCATTGTTCTAAGCTCTAACTTTGTTAGGTGGTGTCCAGCTCTCTTCCTGGCTGCCGTTTTCCTTCACTAATTATCAACCAGGTACCCATTTACAGCTGGGTTGACTGGAGCTGCTGTACAAGGTGTCAGAATATATTGTCGCTGGGAATGAACCGTTCGAGACATTGAATGTAGTAGGTCTCAGTGTTGGTGAGGAATTAGGCCAGTTTGCTTACTCGCTGCTTTCCCATCATAAATAACTGGAGCGTCTGATGTTCGTTGTGGCAGAGCTCTCATTGTTCGAGACAAATTCATCATTATCATCAGGTACCGTGCCGGTTATGGTTGGCGATCATTTACCACTATCCATTTTTATCACGCGTGTCGTTTACCAACTCAGTTGTTGATTGTAGCCCATGCCGTTCTCTCAGGCTATGCAGCATCTTCTCTTATAGTCGCAGTCTGTCCCCAACACATATTTTGAATGGTCCTGAGGTCCTTGTCGTCAATATGTAAACATTTCAGCATTTGAGTGAGCCAAGGGTGCCGGTTCAATTCCCTTTACATAGCGTAAGGGTTAGTGAAACGGCTCACAACCTAATCTTGCATATGTTCGGTCTCAGCATAGTAGCGCTCTTATTGGAAATAAAAGCTATTTTTAAAATGCTTGCTGGAATCGGATGTACGGGGATGTAGGGCGCAAAACACAGTACAACACATTCTATCTTAGAAAACAAAGTGAACGAAATAAAGTTCCATGTTACCGGCACGTACCAGTCGACCCAAATGCAAATGAGTACATGCCTTACTGTTAGGGAAGAAAGGCAGCAAGGAAAGGAACTGGCCTCTCCAGCTGTGGCGTCGTACCATTGAATCTCAAACACTTTATCCCCACAAGCAGTGTTTGCTATAGGATGACCTTGAACTGTATCTTATCCTTGCCTCATAACTGGGTTACCTACACAGATGAAGTAGTAACACCAGGCTCCCACACGCAGGCACTTATAAAACCCACTGAGAATCTAAAAGACCTTCTTTCTAGACTAGGCCTCAAGGGCAAAAACCGAGATACAAAATATTGGCTGCAACCCCAGAACGACATGAATTATTGCCGGTGGCAACCATGCTAACTGCATTGAGGATTTCATTTACCTGGACACCAAACAAAACTTCGATGTACGTAGTCACCTGGATATCATTCGAAGCATCGAACTGGCTGTCGCCTCTGTGAACACCCTGCATCGATTCTTCTTTTTCTTCTTCTTTTTCTACTTCTTTTTCTTCTTCTTCTTTTTTCTTCTTCTTTTTCTTCTTCTTCTTTTTCTTCTTCTTCATCTTCTTCATCTTCTTCTTCCTCTTCTTCTTCTTCTTCTTCTTCTTCTTCTTCTTCTTCTTCTTCTTCCGCTGTCAGACGTCAACTTGAACTTGTTCAAAGAAAGCAGTGGTCATCTTGAGGCTGTCGACACTGCCATAGAGCTTGTCAAGTGTTGGCACTGGTGATGGCCACATGCGTTTTCTCTGTTCCTCGAATGTCGAGTGCAATTTTGCAGCAGATGTTCATGGATCATTTTTCCAATACCACAGGCCAGTAGCACCTATCTTCAGTTTAATAAATAGATGGTACCTCAGTCTGTTGTGGCATGTGCGAAGTATGAAGACCACCACCTGCTCTCTTCTGTTAAACTGGTAATAAGCAACATTTTTTATGTAGCCAATATTCTACGTTTCCAGTCTGTCCATGTATCTGGCCCTAATAAACCTTTTAGACTCTTTTGGACCCGTAGGTCACACTTTAATCTGGTTGTGGTAACCTTCCACTTTCTTTCGCCAGTCTGTCTGCCTTCGCGTAGCCTTGACTGTTGTAGTGGGATGGGACCCACTGTACTACGACTTTTTTGAGTGTGGACTGCTGGCATAGTTGACAGAGAGTACTGATCTGCGGGTATTTAGTTCTCTATTTTTCTGGCTCTTTAGGGATGTAACCACGGACAGGACATCTGTAAAAAAGGGCTACCTGGCTTTCATTGCTACCTGGCATTATAGCTTCTATTGCAGCTTTCAAATCCTTTGTCTCTGTTCTGAAATTACTTGAGAATTCTAGAACCAGTAGAAGCTTTCACTAAAAACCAAGATACGAATTGACATAATTTGCATAGACCTCAGCCTTTTGATTGTTCTGAAACCTGGACTGCTCTGCAGGGCAATCAGAATCGCATTGAACCCTTTCACACGTGCAGCCAGAGGCGTATTCCTGCAATTAAATGGTATGAAAGGGTCACAAACGACGAAGTCATCCAACTTAAAGGCCTAGAAAAAAAACACACTAACCGTGCTAAACCGTCGCCGTTTATGCTATATTTAGACATGTGGTCCGTCTTGCCGAGGACGTCCCTGTTTAACGGCTCATAAAGCAGGCAATTGACACGAAGGATGGGAAACGGTCCACCCCATCACGGTCTGGTTCCAGCGACCGTCCTTGCACCACTTGGTTTATATCAGAGCTCGTCATCACATTCAGCCTGGAACATCCACTTATCGTGTTCCTGGGCGGTTGGTTCGATGGACCCTTGTCATCTAAGGAGTCCACAAACCTGTCTTACTATGTCGTGCCATATATCGATAAACGAACCTGCCCCGTTGTGATGATCGACTGATGTACTAACCGCCCTGCCTTTCGAAAAGCCCTCAACCTGGCCGCCATGCATCGCATAAGCTAATACTACCTTTTGATCAATCGTTTTTCTAGGACACATATATCTTTCAAATTCTTCATTACGTGCAAGGTATTCTTACTATAATCATGTATTCAGTTCCACTCCCAACTGTGGGAGCCACGTTAACGACTGAAAGCATACGAAGAATTATAATTTGAAATATAACAAAGAATTATCCATTCCCCAGAAAACCTCCCCCACCCCCACCCCCCTACCTCTAATACAAAAAATTAAATTAAATTAGGAAATAATTCACGACGCTCTGAATTGAAGAATGGAGCGCATCGTTAGAACGAGACGGAACCCAATAATGTCTTTGAGAAGTTAGGGGCAAAAATATGATTAGTTAAGAAAATCAGAATCATATAGAGCTTGTGTTAAATCAGTTAGCGCACTTGCCTCCAGTTATGTGAGTGCGCGTTCGAAACTTTGGTAAAGTATGTGTTTTTCTCTCTATTATGATCTTAATAAAATCCTGACCCTAACACTGAGTTGCGACTGCAGGTGCAAGAAACTTTGATTCCTCAGCCCTTAAATACTTCCAGTAGGTGTTTCATAATGGTATTTCTTAAAATCAGATTCCGACAATAAAGATATTTTAATAATTTAAATCAGGTTTAATCAAATCAATGAACCCTTAAACCATTAGTGTCGTAGTGGTGTCGTTTTGGAAATATCACCGCGCAGAGTCCTCCATAGTCCTCAGTTCAGCGAACGAGTGATGAACAATCATGCCCTGTCCATTCTTTGATGTTATCAGCCAAAGACTTTGTTTGTCCTCCTCACTTCCTTCCGCCTTCGACTGTTCCCTGCAATAGTCCCTCTGAGATGGACTCGTGCCTCTTGACATGCCCAAACCATCTACATTTTGGACGTTTCACTACTAAGAAAATTAGTTCCTGTTGACCTGCCACTGAATTTATTTGATCTGTCACATAATCATACAGTCACGGGATCAAGATGATGAGCAGCGCATGAACTGCAGTGGTCAGCGACCCATAGCTGACTGCAAGTGTCAGGGCCACCGAACCAAAGCTGCCAAGACCCTTCTACACCTCCACGCGGTGATCCTGGATAACTGGCTGCAGCAGGGCAGACTGGCTAAGGAGAAGGGATAGAAGAGAGAATGCCAACTCTGCACTAAAAAATGCTTTGCTAAAGTCGGATGTGTTGGACCGAAAGGTGCAAATATCGCAGTCAAGCTGTAAACTACGACACAACACATTCCGTTCTCTGGACTACATTCTGCTACTTAAACTCTTTCAGGGTTTGGTAGTGGGAGATTGAGAACGAACAAAGCCAAGTCATGCCATACAGTCCCGATTGGTCTGCCTGGGTATTTGTGTATGATAAGGACAAGAATAGCACCACTGCCCCACACAGAGCATATCGTAAGAGGCGACTGTGTTACATAACACCGGTCATTGTTAGACTCCATCTATACTGCTTTTACCAATCCACCTAATGGGCTGCGGAACTACTTTGCTATATTGTTTGAGTCTATTAAGAGGGACTCGCATATCAGTAAACCACCCTCCGCAGCACTTGTACCAATGCAGCGGAGTAATCGTCTCCCAGGATACATCTAGCTTACGCACGAGCTGGAGCCTGCAATAGAAGTACATGTTGACTAAGACAATCATGTAAGGCGCCTGTGTCGCGGCCTCTCTGTAAACTGCGACACAACGTCCTAACATCCTGTTCAGAACAAACGCCAAAGAATAAGAAGAAGAAGAAGTAGAAAAAAAACAACAATAATAAGTACATTTCGATGTGTACATTAGAAGGTGTACCTGAGTCCTCATCACTTCAGTGCAACACGAGGCTCCTAAGAAATCTAATAACAATGTGTATTATATTGTCGAACCCCACTTCTCTGGTCAGACTGCTGTGATACAGTCTGTTTCCGGGGACACTGCGTGGAAGTGAGATGAGGTTTTTGATCAGTATGTTTTATCTGACCCTGATGTCCCTCATCGCTCACTACCCATCTATGGTAGAAGGGTCTCCAACTATTAGCGTTACATCACCATTCTTTCCCTTGTTACCACATTCACATAAGCCCATGCCTGCTGAATAAGGCACGTTACATAAACTTCGTGGCACTCCAGTATATATCTTGATCATAAACTTCGTGGCACTCCAGTATATATCTTGTTCATAAACTTCGTGGCACTCCAGTATATATATTGTTCATAAACTTCGTGGCACTCCAGTATATATCTTGTTCATAAACTTCGTGGCACTCCAGTATACATCTTGTTAATAAACTCACACCTCGCAAAAAACATATTAACACACATACATTGAGGCCCACAGCATACAATGTGTGCGGACCAAAACAGAATTTGATAAGAATTCACAAAATCCCTCGTTTTGGTCAACAGTACTCGTTATCAAATCACAACACATCAGGCCGAAAATTGACAACACATCTCGCTAAGAACTAGCAACACAATTCACTTGTGGCTCACAAAACACATCTTGTGTGGCCCCCAGCACACCTCCTTGGGGTGCCACAGTGCAACTTAATAATTCACTACAAACCTCTTTAAAAACTCACAGCACATACAGTTTTGGGCCCACACACCGAATTTTTGGGCCTACACCACACTTTGTTAAGATCTCACTCCACACAGTTTTGTACCCACAGCACACAGTTTTGGACCCACAACACAGAATTTTGGACCCACAGCATAGAAGTTGATATGGAAGTAGGCCCACAGGAAACAAAACCGCTCCCACGTTGGAATTACAAACGGATTTGCAAGCCTGACAGATGGGCTGTGTGAAACCATCAACACACGGAATAACAAAATGAAGCCCATGGTGGAAAGCCTAAGCAAAGCAATAATGCAAGCTGCCACTGACACCATCCAAAGAGGGGCAAGGAAAAATTATAAGCCCTATTGGAATGATGATTTGCAGAAAGCGGAAGACGCAGTCACAAATGCTAGGAACATGGCAGAGCGAGAACAATCTATGGAGACAAATATCGCCCTCAAAACCACCACGGCGAAATACAAATACACTCTAAACCAAACAGCAAGAGAAAGCTGGAAAAACAAAACAGAAAGCCTCAATTTAGACAAAGAAGGGAACACACTATGGAAGCTACTCAGAGCCATGAATGACGAAACTTCATCACACAAACAAATTACAATCAAACAGGGTGACAACATGCGTACTGGAAAAAAAGCAGCAAACGCCTTTATTGAACATTATGCCAGAGCAAACTACATTGATGTCCCTGCAGATAGGCATACAGACATTAGTGAAGAGCAAAAGGGGCACGACAACATCAATATGGCACCATAGGAGCATATGATGGCAAAATTAACAATGAATGAAATGGAAGAGGTCATGAGAACGTTAAAGAAAAGGAAATCTCCCGGAAAAGACGGGATAACAAACGAAATGCTGATGGGGCTGGGCCAAACAGCAAAGAGAAAACTACTATCAGTCCTGAACCAAAGCTGGAAAAGGGGTATTGTACCACAGGCATGGAAAGACGCAGTACTTGTACCAGTACCAAAGAAAGGAAAAGACAAAACAGATCCAAATGGATACAGACCTATCAGCCTACTGAGCTGCGTAGGCAAACTGATGGAACGTATGATAAACACAAGACTGATGTGGCATCTGGAAGAAAAACACATACTAATTCCACAGCAAGCAGGCTTTAGACAGCACAGATCAACTGAGGATCAGGTCATCCTCATAGCCCAGGAAATAGAAGATGCCTACCAGGAGCAAAAACACACAGTAGCGGTTTGGGTGGACCTAGAAAAGGCATTTGACAAAGTCTGGAAATAAGGACTTAGAGTCAAGTTATGAAGTTTGTCGGAAAATGTACAAGTGGATCAGTCACTACCTCAAAATCAGAACGGCCAGAGTTCAAGTACAAGGGCAGATGAGCAAAAAGGTGACACTTGAGCAGGGAGTACCCCAATGGGGAGTACTGTCACCCACACTTTTCCTCGTATATATAAATAACATAACAGAGAACATACCAAGAAGAGTCCATAGCTCAATGTTTGCAGACGATCTGGCTATGTGGACCTCTGAAAAGAATCTCACCATAGCAAGAAATCGGATGCAGCAGGCCCTAACATCGCTGGAAGAGTGGGCGAACTCATGGCTGGTCAAAATAAACGAGGAAAAAACGACATATACGATATTCTCGCTCTCAAACAAATCCCAAAACACCAAATTATGTCTTAACGGCAAATACCTGCATCCAAACGACAACCCAAACTACCTGAGAGTCACATTTGATCGGCGCATGGCATGGAAAAGTCAGATTGAGAGAAACCGAATGAGAGCCAGAGAAAGAATGGCAATCATGAGGAAACTTGCTGGCACAAGCTGGGGAGCAGACGAAAGTATACTAAAGAAACTGTACACTGGAAGAGTGAGACCAGTTCTCGAGTATGGCATTGCGGCATGGACAACAGCAGCAAAGGCGAACTTCGATAAAATTAGCAAACTCCAAAACCAAGCCATGAGAGTTATAACAGGAGGCATGAAGTCAACGCCAATTGTAGAACTTGAAAAGATTACAAAACTGCAATCCATGACCGACAGAAGAGACTGCAGAGCCCAGCAGCAATCAGAGAAACTCAGAAGACTGACTGACCATCGTATGCAACAGAGACTAAACAATTTCGGAAATGGGAAACTAAAGCGCAGAAACTTTGCAGAAATAGCCAAAGCAAAGATGCACGAAGACCCCATGAACGCACTAACAACACCAAAGCCCATCCCTACTGTACGAAAACCTACCTGGAAGAGCATATATTTCCAGAGGTGGTAGAAAATATACCAGGTATTGGAAACAAAAACTGCCAGTCTGAAAAAGAAAGAAGAGATACTACCCTGAGCTACATAACGAAAAACTACCCAAGCATGGACTGGACCCATGCATACACCGACGGTTCTGTAACAAACACAACACAGAACGGAAGGGCAGGAGCATTTCTGAACCTACCAAATGGCAGAAAAATAACACTGCCATTTGCTACTGGAAAATACACAAGCAATTTCAGAGCGGAGGCAGAGGCACTGAGGGCGGCAGTAGAAGAAATGGTGACAGGTAAAAGGAATGAAAGCCATATAGTCGTGCTTACAGATGCCTTGGCCGTAGTCACAGCACTAAAAAGCCAGAAAAATACTGAACTTAATGATTTAAGAGCAGTACTCTGTCAACTATGCCAGCAGTCCGCACAAAAAAGGGCAGTGGTACAGTGGGTTCCATCCCACTGCAACATCCAAGGCAACGAGGAGGCAGACAGACTGGCAAAAGAAGGTGCAAGACTACCACAACCAGATACTAGTATGACATACGAAGAGTCAAAACGGCTTTTTAGAGCTAGATACATGACCAAATGGGAAACCGAACATACTGGCTACACAAAAAACGATGCCTATTATCAGTTGAACAGAAGAGAGCAGGTCGTGGTCTTCAGACTTCGCACTGGCCACAATAGACTGAGGTACCACCTATTCAACAAATTGAAGATAAGTGGCACTGACGAATGCCCGTGTGGTACAGGGAAAATGACCGCTGAACATTTGTTAAGATCTCACTGCACACAGTTATGGACCCACATCACACAGTTTTATACTCACAGCACACAGTTTTAGACTCACAGCACACAATTTTGGACCCACAACACATAATTTTGGGCCTACAGCATACTTTGTTAAGATCTCACAGCACACAGCTTTGGACCCACAACACAGTTTTGGATCCACAGCACACAGTTTTGGACACACATCACACATTGTTAGACATACAGCACACAGTTTTTGGGCCTAAAGCACACAGTTTTGGGTCCACAGCACAGTTTTGAGTAAGAAAACACCTCGTGTGGCCTCAACACACTTCAGTAGAACATAACACAGCTTATTTGGACCTCACAGCGCACCCTGTTAAGACTTTACAGCACACACAGTTAAGACCTCACAGCACATCTAGTTAAGACCTCAGAACACTACCCGTTAAGACCTCAGAACACTGCCCGTTAAGACCTCACAGCACACCTAGTTAAGACCTCAGAACACTACCCGTTAAGACCTCAGAACACTCCCCGTTAAGACCTCACAGCACACCTAGTTAAGACCTCAGAACACTCCCGTTAAGACCTCACAGCACACCTAGTTAAGACCTCAGAACACTCCCCGTTAAGACCTCACAACACTCCCAGTTAAAACCTCACAACACACCACGTTAAAGCCTCACAACACACCACGTTAAGACCTCACAACACACCACGTTAAGACCTCACAGCACGCCTGGTTAATATACAACAACACACCTCTTTACCTCACAACACACCATCTGAGAACCCCTGAAACCTGATCTGACACCAGCTTTAAATCTCTCCGCTGTGAGACGACAAATCTACCACTACCCTACCATTTTACTGTTAGGCTAAGAAAGGAAAGACAAACGCAAACCGACGCGCAACTATTATCGATCTTTGATGTAGGTACGCAGGAGAGGACGGAAAATAACTTTGGCATTTGTTTAAATTCTTGGAAGATGAAAGAAATGATGTTTGGCCGTTGTTTTTAAAATATCTCAATTGCTATTGGGAATATCTGGCATTTGTAATTTCGGGTGAATGTGTTCGAGATAGCTATTGCGTATTGATTCATCGTCTTGGTGTGTACTTGCCCGATAGGCAGTGTTATTTTGAGGATTTTCTGTCACAGAGGTTTGGCGTGTGATACAAGATAATGCAAAGTCAGTGACGTAGCAGTTTTTTGCGTGGATTGAGGGTGGCTTTACACTAAAGGATAGAATAGAGACAATGCATCTTTAAACATCTTTTGAAGGGTGGCTCAAGAGAGTTGTGTATAGCGCTGGTAATGTGTTCTTATAGAATAAATTGTTTTGGAAACAGCGACTTCATGATAACTCATTGCTTTGAAGCAGGGTAACATATGGCTGTGACGGAGGATAACACATTTTTGTGACGCTGGATGATATATGGCTGTGATGCAGGATAACACATTTTTGTGACGCTAGATGATATATGGCTGTGACGGAGAATAACATATTGCAGTGCCACATGTTTGCTGTACACAGTAATGACCTCATCATTTGCAGAGAGGGAAATGTACATTGATCACAAACCAAACTCTCAATGCCCGTCGCTCCTTTCGGAAAAAGACCATTAACAACCTTCCTCTAGCAAGTTCCGTCTTAAGCTGTTCTTTCTGTCTCTCTCCAGTTGAGGTCCAGGGACCGAAATTTATTGTCAGTCTCTTCTACAGGTGTTTCTTTTCCCCAGCCCCTGTGTATTCCGTGTCAGCGCCTGTCTGGCCCCGTTTACTTGTGATTTCCGTAACGTGTGTTCTATCCAACCCCATTTCCTACGTTTGATCTATTGCTGAACTGGTGGATGTTAGATCATTTGTCATAGATCTTTGTTCCTCACTATCTCTTGCCAGCCTCTACCAATTATCATTCGCAGACATCCACTGACAAACGACTGGAGTTTACTCTGTATTACCTTTATCATAGTTTCCGTGGCGAAGTGGTTAAGCCGTGTGCCTCGTGATCAGGTGGTGTGGGTCCAACTCCGGACTCCGCCGTCTTTTTCACGGGTTCTTGATTCGGAGTCCCCTGCATCTCGTAGTCGCTCCCTAGTCGTCTTGTCCTTGACTTGCCACTGGGGTTGGGCGGCACGAGACGAGAAAGTGAGGATAAAAAGTAGCATAATTAACCCTTACTAAAAATAGCGCTAGCATCGTCTACGATGGACTGCGGCCTTTGCCTTAGTTTCTGCTCCGTACAGGAGTACTGAGTCGACACTGGAGTTTACCATTCTTAACTTAAGTCAAAATCTCAATCAACCTTAATTTATGTAACACATGAACCACTTCCCCGATGGAACTTTAAAAGAGCAGACTGGGACACATTTAACAGGCTCAGGGATAAATATAGCGAAACGATTAACGCACACCAGAAGAATGTAAGGAATATGACAGAAGAGCTAACTAAGGTAATCCTAAGGACCGAAATATAACCTATACCTAGTGGAACAGGAATAAATGGCAAACCATACTGGATAACATACTTGTAAAGGCTGGAATAACTACTATCATCCGTCAGAGACAATGGCAACAGTAGATCAAAGCGCAGAGAGCAATGTAGTCTTCAAGGCAGCCTCTGTCAGGTACAAAAAAAAAAAAGGTAAAGAAATCTGCATGGCAAAGATTTAAAGGAAAAGCGGGGTCTCATTCGAGACACGTTATTTAAATAGGCTCTGGAAACTGGTTAAGACTGGGTGATAAGAACGGCAGACAGCTACTAATATTAATAGAACATGTTCAGAACAGGCACACGGACAAAAGGGCAGGTATCAACCAAGGAAAAATATGCAGGTATCAACCACGGGAAAATATGCAGGTATCAACCAAGGGGAAATATGTAAGTATCAACCAAGGGGAAATATGCAGGTATCAACCAATAGGAAATATGCAGGTATCAACCAATGGGAAATATGTAAGTATCAACCAAGGTGAAATATGCAGGTGTCAACCAAGGTGAAATATGTAAGTATCAACCAAGGGGAAATATGCAGGTATCAACCAAGGTGAAATATGTACGTATCAACCAAGGGGAAATATGCAGGTATAAACAAAGGGAAAATATGCAGGTATCAACCAAGGGGAAAATATACAAGTATCAGCTAAGTGAAAATATCAGATGCCTAGCAGTAGGAAGTCATAGTTTAGATACAAGGGCTAATGAATACGCCCAAGATAGTAGAAGAGCATTTGACGTTCAGGTTCACACTGACAGACTTAGTAGACGTAATCCGGGGACTAAACTCAAGCCATCAGGCATGCATGGTGCCACAAACGGGACAGAAAGCAAAGATGATATTCTTAAAGGTAATAAATACCAGATGGAGGATACGACATGTGCCTGCGGAATGGAAGAAATTCATAATTGTGCCTGATCTAAAGCAAGATAAGTTTAAATTTGACGTAGAAGAGATATAGAAGAGTACTTGATATAGTATTTGATATAGTATATATATAGTATTATAGTATATTTGATAAAGAGTATTTGATATAGAAAAGTACTATAGACCAGTCAACGTACTCTGCTGCATTGGAAAGCGAATGGAAAAAAACAACAACTGATTAATAGAAGATTTAATTTGAAGAAAAAAAAAAGCTAATAATAAGAATAGCAAAGTCGAATTCGACAACATAGGCCAACATAATCCAGGTGCAGAATGGGTATTAGGTAGCAGGTACCAACTGGCGTGTAGATAATAAAATCATGAAAAGACTATACACAGGAGTGGTTAAATCACTACTGGTGTATGGCATCATAGTTTGAAACACTGCAACGAGAAAACCCTTTGGTAAGATTAGTAGAGTACAGAACCAAGCTACACTCAGTATCACTAGGGGTATGAGGTCCACGCCCATCGATACACTAGAATTGATGATAGGCCTCCAGTCGATGTAGAATAGACGGGCCATAAAAGTAAAACACCGGGTAGAGAAATACAGGCTCCAAAACCACCAAATGCACCAAAGAATGAATAACCAAGTATAGGACAGACAAGAGAAGTAATTCGCGCCAAACTCAAAGGAATTAACACTCAAGGACCAAGTGTTGCCAATTGAACAAAGACCCTCCCCTGGGTAGGCAAACTTCCAGTGCTGAAAAAACAGATAGAAAGGGTCAAAGAAAAAGTAGTGCAGACAGACCTGTAGTGGAGACACATTACAGAAGAATACATAGACGAGACAGACCAGTTGAGGAAATACGTTGTCCAAAAAGATTACATAGACTAGACAAACCTTTAGCCAAAACACATTACAGAAAATTACATAGACGAGACATACCTGTAGAGAAGACACATTACAGAACAGTATACAGACGAGATATACCTGTAGAGGAGACACATCACGGAAGACTACATAGACGAGACAGAACTGTAGACAAAGACACATTACAGAAGATTACATAGACGAAATACATCACAGAAGATTACATAGAAGAGACACATAAGACAACATAGACGAGACACTTCACAGAAGACTACATAGACGAGACAGACCTGCAGAGGAGACACATCACAAAAGAGTACTGAGGCACTAAATTGTCCATCAGACAGGTAGACACAACTTATACTGATGACTTAGCTACAAAGGCCACCTTTGTTACCACGGCCTGGCAAACACATCAGCACACGTGCTTCGGGGCTGCCCCCCCCCCCCCCCAGCACACTGGTCTGAGAAGGAAGATCTGGTGTACGCCCATTACACCCCCTTCCCCCGCCCCCTCCCCGAGGACAAACTGTACGACGGTATTGGAACCCTGAAAAAGACAGTAGACGTTACTATAAAATTGGGAGTCTCAGTCCAAATGAGCAGTGATCACGGAAGAAGGAGACAGAATGAAGAAGATGTCACATAGTAGTGGATGCCGTAGGGGATGAAATATCATGATCCTCACGATATCGTCACGAATATTGGAAATTATCTAACCAGAGAAATCTAGTCTTAGGATTTCAGAAACTCTCAACTCTAAAGTCGATAAAAAACATATATAGATATTGGCTCAGTGACCGAGTCTTGACAAAAACACAACTGAAAATTCACGTTACCACCAGAAGCTCTTCGCCAAGCACAAATAAAAACAAACGAAAACAACTAAAAAAGACTAACTTTTCCAAGTGAAACCAGAAGAATAGCCCAGGTCTCTCAGAAGGGAAGGAAGACTAACGTATGGCCAGGCCAAATATACTGATCAGACATGTTAGTCAGGGCCAGGCAAAACATACTGGACAAGACCCTCACCTTG
>JAVGWX010000002.1:99478371-99579104 GCA_036924085.1 Ariolimax columbianus
AGATAAATCATACGTTTTTATACTAGAGAGGTAAGCCATATGTTCTTATACTAGATAGATAAATCATATGTTTTTATACTAGAGAGGTAAGCCATATGTTCTTATACTAGATAGATAAATCATATGTTTTTATACTAGAGAGGTAAGCCATATGTTCTTATACTAGATAGATAAATCATATGTTTTTATACTAGAGAGGTAAGCCATATGTTCTTATACTAGATAGATAAACCATGTGTTATTATACTAGATAGATAAACCATATGTTCGTATCAAAGATAGATATATCGCATGTTTTTATCTAAGATAAATAAGTTGCTATTCTTTTTCAAAAGAAGTGGGAAGGTGGGGTAATAACTGAGTATGGTTCGTTTTCTGGCAGCTACTTTGCTTAATTCGTTCCTCAGGTGCGGATGTTTCCCGTCAACTGTCTTAAATCTCAGTTAATAAAAAGATATATAAAATGGATGTGGACATCTTCGCGATCATCTACGTGCGACAGTTGCTTCATTCTAATTAGCTAAAACACAACTACAAGAAAAACGGTCACGCTAACAGATTCCAGTAGCGTACTCCAAGCCATCTGAAGCCCGAAACAAGATATACTCTCATACGGATTGACATATAACATAGGGTTACTATTCCAAAAAAAGACACATTTAGTCCTACAGTGGATTCCGGCCCACTGTGGAATCCTAGGAAACGAGAAGGCAGATGAGCTCTCAAAAGCCGGATGTGGCACACAGACCCGCCATTCACAGAGGTATAAAGAAGTAAAGACACTCATCACAGTTTACAAGAGGTTTACTGAACAGAGTCGTGCCTGGGTCAGGCACAATATACTGACCAAGACCACAATCTCTCTTCCATGTAGCGTCTCCTTTAAACAAACTGTTTTTATTCAAGGCTGACGACATGTGGATCGATTTGATCGTTGTAGTAGTGAGCGTCACGCAGATGAAGTCAAGCATAGCACAGCCGGTCTACCATTATCAGCACACTCTGGATGTTAGGAAAGCTACTACAACTGCCACTTAACGCCTTTTTCAGGTAGCACAAACAAGTACATTTTCTCATTGTGCGCATTAAACAACAACAATATTCCATGATGACGGAAATGGGAGACCAGCGCATGTAATACAGGTCAGAAAGTGACAGAACTGACAAACTTGGCAGAGACGGGCGGACACAGATCTTCAGACCCAAAACGAGTGTAACAAACCCCACTGTTTGCCCTGGCCGTTATTCTAACTTAGAACATTCTCACACTCATCCACATCATCATGACCACACACTTCAAATAATATAGCACACATCAGATGGCATATTTATTACATAATATTCATATCATAAAAATGAGTAGTGGAATTACAAACACAATTCAATATATATCATCTTAACTAATTATTCCTATGTTATATATAAGTTAATATAAATATTAAATAAAGCGGAAATTTTAAGCATTAGCTAATGATGGAATTCCCAACTATCTAAACCCAGTTCTATTGCCTTGCAATTACATCACACACACCTCGCCTTAACTGCGTCCTCAACACACCTTATCAAATACTCTTCCTCACTCAAATCCCCTCAGGCGGGCGATCTGGACATACCTCGTTCACATTGTGTCCTGCTTACAACACAACGTTCAGATTATCACTTAATACAAAACTCACACACCTACTTGAGCGATCCTGTTCTATCACTAACATTCGTGCAACAGTCTATCAAACGCTCCTTTATCTAAGTCGGTGAGTTAAACATACTATCTAAATTCAGTCTCTCTCTCTCTCTCTCTCTCTCTCTCTCTCATCTCTCTATCCCTCCTCTTCATCCAGCCTCCTGAGCTAAACTTTGTCTCGAGTTATATACACTCAAGCAAAGTCAGCGCTTGACCAATGGATCTCAGGGGATGGCTATATTCAATCTTATTGGTACGAAACACTTTGCACACCTGTCACTCATTCTCTCGCAGCAAGCCCCGCTGCCAATCCGTCTGTCAATCATTCTCTCGCTACCCAAATCGGAAGACCAGTGGTCAGTTTCTACTTGGCCACATTCCTTGCCCCAACTCTGTTCTCCATTGTTGAGACGGTGAGTGACCTTGACACGCATTCAGGTACCTTTGTTATCAGCAACCACATCACCCCTGTCCTAAACGCCCCTTGCTCCGGCGGGAACTGTTACACGAGACAATGCAGACTCAAGGCCCACCTCCACAGAATTGGTCTTAGAGACACCGCCACGTGCGATTGCGGAGCACCTAGGAAAACATGAGAACATATCCTGCAGGACGGCCCTACTTATACAGACCTAAGAGAGGCAGGATGTCCATGGGAAGCGACCATTCTCGAAAAGGTGTAGGCGACTGGCAAAGACCTGAAACGCAGTGTCCTTCGCGAACCTCACAGGCTAGAAGCATATCATCAATTGATCGAAAAAGAAGAAGAAGAATAAGAAGAATGAGATGAGTTACATTGTCTGTCACAACAGAAGAACTGGTTCAATCAATGGTTTAAGGCCCAAGATGCAGCACATTGCATGCGCTGACAGCAGCCTGCTACTAATGTATGGCTGCTTCCGTCATGGTCAGCCAACTAGAGCCGTGCAAGACCCAATTCCTTGCCACGGCTCTGGAAATAGACAGTACCTGTTTAGTCTGGGGCAAAGAAAATAGAAATCGCAGTGGGAAGGCAAACCTGGTTCTCAAAAATACCCCTGATGAAACCCGATGTGTCTGGCCGAATGACGCAGATATAGCATCTTCGCTGTAATCTACAACATATCACAACGTCCTTTTCAGGGTGAACGCCGAAGAAGCAGAAGACGTCGAATCATCGGTCTCGGCACCTCATCAATATTCCCAGCTGTAAGTTTGTACCTCAGGTATAGTTAATGAGGACACTGCAGCGACGAAGATGGTGATGATATAATCTCATTAGCTATGGACTGGCAGCTCTTGACAGTCTAGTGCCTCTGGAGAAATAGCAGACGTCTTCCTTATATGGGGTTTGCATAAATCCTGTTGTCTTCGAGCCAGCATGGCAGCTAAGAAGAGAGTCATCCCAGCGCCGAAGTGCCTGAATAATTCACAGCTTAGAATATTTATATAGAGACTCGATGCTAAGCATAGCTGCAGGTCTCAACTTAGTCTACAGTGGAACCTGTCGTGAGCCACGTAAGTCCAGTGGGGGATAAGCTCTCCTCCAGATGCATCATGGATGGTATTGTGAACAACAAGGACATCTCACTAACTCATCGGCGGCCTTTCTCGTGGTCTCTTTTTTGCCTCGGAGTCACCATTTCCCATATCTGTGCTCAATCGAACATTCTTTAGTCGCAACATGTGTCCTGCCCATCTATGTTTTGCCTTGTCTGCATAGATTACCGCATCATTCACCAGGAACAACCGTCGTATGTCAAAATTGGGGAGATTTTGCATACGTTGGTTGCGGAGAGTGATTCCGACCAAGCGTCTACACAAGAAGGGTGTGTCACTGTCAATTTATCTTAAAGGTGATTCTTGTGAGTGTCCATGTCTCAGCACCCTTGCACATCGCATAAAACACAGCGGAATTGAAGAGAGAGAGAGAGAGAGAGAGGGAGGGAGGGAGGGAGGGAGGGAGGTTTTTTCTCTGGTCTTAGCAAGCTTCCAGGACACTGTTCATGGACAAGAATGGTTTACCCGAACACACAGACAAAGCCATGTACACGTGTACAATAGACAGAAAACCCAATACATAATGACCACTTATAGTCCGGATGAGGAGCTGAGGATATGAAATAATCCCGTTTTAAACGTGAATGCAGCCGGTGACGGATGTGTCGGACCGAAAGGTGCAAATATCGCAGTCAATCTGTAAACTAGCGACACAGCGCATTCTGTTCTCCGGACTACATCTTTCTACTTGCAAAGCCCTTTTCAGGGCTTGGTAGCGGGAGATTGAGAACTAATGCAGAAGAGAAAGAAGAAGAAAAAGTATATATGCCATGAGATTATGAACTCCACAAAAACAAATCTTGAGATGTCAATGAGGATAACAGCAGAATAGTTTAGTTTTAATAGTATCAATCCAACAGCTTAGAGACGACAAGGCAAGAGCTCGCACATGTAGCAGCGTGGTCATTCCAGTCATGATATATGGCTACGAAGTATTGAACCTACAGAAAACAGATGCAGAGAAGCTTTGAGTCGCCCATAGCGCAGTGGAGCAAAGAACATGATATTCTCTGAACGGTACCGAATTTGCAACACTTAAATCTGGCGCTGAGTGATCTTGAATGACGTCATAAATGCTGTATTGTGGGCGGAGCATACAGTGCATCTGTCAGTCAACAAGGGGTCCCTAAAGATGACGTCATGGTGGCCATATAACTGTAAATGTCCACATGGACGTCCCCCAATGAGATGGAGAGATGGCCTGAGTAAAATCTTAATTCAACATGGTACTCCAGTGGAAAAATACGCAATGAGTTTACAGATTTGGCAACCTGGGATTGTACACTTGCGTACACATACCCGAACATCCACATACATACCCACACATACACAGTTATATATAGTTAAACAATATATATATATATATATATATATATATATATATATATATATATATATATATAAACACACACACACAGTGTTCCGAAATGTGAAAGTGAATATCAGAAAACCTATTAAAGGTAACCTCTTTGGACTGTTTGTATATGGTGCTGTAAAGACTACGTTGAGTGTGTGTAGTCATTCTGCTATTTTTAATTTCCTGGCGAAGAGCATAACTGTACCAGACAAAATGACAGAGGTAAACACGTTTTCTTTCGTGCAAACGAATTGGATCTTATAGTGCGTATAGAAATGTGAGAATGTGATTTAGGTGCATGGACGACGGACAACAGAATTCGAAATTTCGCGCCACCGTCACGTGTAACGATTAGGAGATTAAGAGACAAGTTTGAGAGGGAAGATATTGTGTGTGATGGCAAGAAGGGACGGTGCGGCAGGAAGAACGCGAAAGGGGACGAAGGAAGTGTGGAGGCCATGTAGCAGACTTTCACAAGATCCCCGCGGACGTCCATACTGCAAGCTTCGCGTGAGTCAAATGTAACCAAATCAAGTGTCCATCGCATTTTAGTGCAATCAAATTTTAAGCCTAACATTTCCAGGCTGCTTTCTGGTATGAATGAGGACGTTCCAGAGAGGCATTTCAAATTTTGTGAGTGTTTCGGAACATGTGCAAGAATGACAATTTTACCGGTACCCACAATTGCCATGCTGAAGTCGGATGTGTCGGACAGAAAAGTGCAAATATCGCAGTCAAGCTGTAAATTACTTAACAGTGCATTCCATTTGCCGGGCTACATCATGCTACTTGCAAAGCTCTTTTCAGGGATTGGTAGCTGGAGTTTGAGAAAGAACAAAGAGGAAGATCCGCTAATATTTAAAAGTGTTAGATTTGCATCGGGATCAAGATGCTAAGCAGCGCATAAGCTGCAGTGGTCAGCGACCCATAGCTGACTGCTAGCATCAGGGCCAGCGAACCATAGCTGCCAAGACCCTTCTACACCTCCACGCGGTGATCCTGGATAACAGGCTGCAGTAGGGCAGACTGGCTAAGGAGAAGGGATCGAAGAGGGAATGCTAACCCGGAACTCAAAAACTGCTTACTGAAGTCGGATGTGTTGGACCGAAAGGTGCAAATATCGCAGCAAAGCTGTAAAACTACGACACAACGCATTCCGTTCTCTGGACTGTATTCTGCTACTTGAGCCCTTTCGGGGTTTGGTGGTGGGAGTTTGAGAACGAACGAACGAAGAAGAAGAAGAAGAAGAAGAAGATTTGCACCTACAGTCCATTGTACAAACGTACATAATACATACATTTATCAATGCGTACCTCCACGCATTCATAATTACATAACTTGCAACTGTATATGTAATGTATTAGTACTTATGTATGACTCATATGTGTATTCATGCATTACGAATTTTCACAAACACACGCATCAATAATATGGACCAGAAAGAAACCATCTGTACGTTTCTAACTAATACTGTGCACTGAACAATGGCTTTTGCTGAAAAAAGTGTCAGATTGTTCGAGGGGCGTTCAAATCAAACCGCGACTATTGTTCTAGTTCTGCATGGGATATAGCGTGCTATATAGCGTTAGCGCAATTTGTGTGCTATTGCTACTTGGTGACCAACTTAGCATGAGTCAGTCACGTGACAAATAAATAACTATGACGGACAACACTGTTAGTGTTTGCATGGAACCGCGTGTTGTGATAAATTTCTTATGAAAGAAGGCATGAGACCTGGGGACATTTTCATAAGACTGTAATCACAACATGAGACACTCTATGAATGATGTAAGCGGTTGAGAAAATGCCGGACATTTGTCAGTGATGATTATATCCTGCAAGGTAACGCTCGACTTCATACGGCTCACCGCACTATGTGCCAACTGCAGCATTCCCCCCCCCCACTCCACTTCCTTCCCCACTCCCCTTCCTTTCCCACTCCCCTTCCTTCCTCACTCCTACTTCCTTCCCAACTCCCCTTCCTTCCTCACTCCACTTCCTTCCCCACTCCACTTCCTTCCCCACTCCACTTCCTTCCCCACTCCACTTCCTTCCTCACTCCCCTTCCTTCCCCACTCCCCTTCCTTCCCCACTCCACTATATGTTTGAAAATATGAGATTGTCATAGAAAAGATGTTTATAACATACATTAGTTTCCTTGCGTTCAGGATCTTTGTTCATGCTATCAGCAGGCCAGTCGCCATGATGAACTCTGAAGGTCTTCATAACGGAGCGGCTTCTCTAAAGCTTTTTTCTCAGCTTTGCATCATCTGGTCAGGACTGGCATCTTATTTCATTATAGAGTGGGCGTTCCTGTAGAATGTTTTCAGGATTCTGGCTCCCCTGTTCCATGTGGGCATTCATCAGTTGTGTAAGTCACAGTGTAATACTCATGATCTCATGCGAAGGTTTGCCCTTCGTCCCAGCTCTTTTCACACAAAGATTTGTTTGAAATATTTTGTCAAAATTATGCACAATAGAGAACTTTTTAAAGGATGTTTATCAAAGTCACTAAAATATTTTGGCACCCTATGGAGCATAGATGTCCAACAAATCCACCTCCTGTACCATCCGTTCTATCTCTAGCCACGCCTACCGTTTCCTTTACGATTGAGTTCAGCTCTTTGCATTCGTCTGCCTCTATTGCTATAACATTGGCGATTCCAGAACGGTATTATCTTGTAATGCTATCAGCTGTGATAAAGTGGTCTAGGGCTGAAACGTCCGTTTCACGACTACAACGTCGTGGGTTCGAATCACACCAGGTCCAGTTTGGTAGACATGGTTGTATTTTTCTCCATGCGATCGCGCATGCATCCTGAGTAACTTCCACTCGTTTCGACTGATTGTCTTACCAGTGCCAAAAGGTAGATTGGGACGAAAAAGTGAGGTTGATAATCAGCACATTTTCGTTCTCCATTTAATCCAAATACAGCTCGTTACATCGACAAAACAGAAGCTCGTTTGATGATGTTACCATCGACCATTGCGATGGGAAACTAACATCAGATGATTTCATTAATGTGTCTTTTTTTACAACACAAGAGTTTTCTCCTCACATCATGTTTCGCTGTTTTATGTCTGGTTCCTTACAACAGTCCACATTAGTAATCTTACGATAACATGTCTTTTTCTTCCTGTTTATCATCATTACTACCCTGAAAAGACATTTGCAGGTAGCAGGATGTTGTCCAGAGAACGGAATGCGCTGTGTCGTAGTTTACATTTTGACTGCGATATGTGTACCTTTCGGTCCGATACATCCGACCAGCAGGGATTTTTGGGTACCGGGTTAGCCTTCCTTCCCTCTTCGATCCCTTTTCCTTGGCCAGTCTGCTCTGTTCTAGCCGGTTACCCAGGATCACCACATGAAGGTTAAGAAGGGTCTTGGCAGCTCTGGTTCGCTGGTCCTGACGCTAGCAGTCATCTATGGGTCACTGACCACTGCAGCTCCTGCACTGCTCAACATCTTGATACAACGATAACATTAGAATCTCTGCATTCCGCAGTGGCACAAATGTATGCAATTTTGTACCAGATCATTCTAGAAAAAATAGAGGAAGATAGCGAGAGTCAAGGATTATCTTCGAATGACAGCAAAACTGTATGCAAGATAACCTTTTGGAAAAGCAAAATATTAGTGTGTTCTTTGAAAGGCAGAAGAGAACAAATCTTCTTCTTCTTCTTCTTCTGCGTACGCAGTCAGACAGTAACCATTATTTTTTCGAAAAAAACGGCGGTCATCCTGAGGCTCTCGCCACTGCCATAGAGCTTGTCTTGCAGTTCCACTGGTAATGGCCACATCTGCTCTCTCTGATCCTCGTATGTCGGGCAGTTCTGCAGCAGATGTTCAGCGGTCATTTTACCAGTACCGCACGGGCATTCGTCGGTACACCCTATCTTCAATTTGTTGAATAGGTGGTACCTCAGTCTGTTGTGGCCAGTGCGAAGTCTGAAGACAACGACCTGCTCTTTTCGGTTCAACTGGTAATAGGCATCGTTTTTGGTGTAACCAGTATGTTCGGATTCCCATTTGGTCATGTATCTGGCTTTGATAAGCCGTTTTGACTCTTCGTACGTCATACTGGTATCTGTTTGTGGTAGTCTTGCACCTTCTTTTGCCAGTCTGTCTGCCTCCTCGTTGCCTTGGATGTTGCAGTGTGACGGAACCCACTGTACCACTACCCTTTTTGGTGCGGACTGCTGGCACAGTTTGCAGAGTGCTGCTCTTAAGTCATTAAGCTCAGTGTTTTTCTGGCTTTTTAGCGCTGTGACTACGGCGAGAGCATCTGTCAGCAGGACTATATGGCTCTGATTTTCACTGTGTGTCACCATTTAGAAGAGAACAAATCAAAGAAGTAAATCTCTTTAAATAATTCGGTTTCGCACTGACATCAAATGGCAGATGTGATACAGAGATAAAGAAAATGATTGCTATACCCAAAGAAACTTTCACTAAGTTGAGCAATGTAATGAAAAACCGAAATATCAACAGAGCACAATTCCCTTACTAAGGGGCTACTTGCAGTTCGTTCTTTTTATGGCTGCAAATTAGATTAGATTTCAGGAAATATTTTTTAGTCAGAGTGGTGAATGCTTGGAATGTATTACAACAAGAAATAGTGGAAGCAGGGTCAATTAATGCATTCAAGAATATATTGGATGCGCATAGTTATTTTTAGATCATAGACATGTAAAACAGACTTGTTGTATACATACTCAGCGTCTTTATACTGGTTTAGAAGACTGCAAAGTTAATTTTAGTATGTTAGACAATAAGCAATCAAATAGTAACAAAACTGACTCCAGCGGAAATGTGATTTCGGAGAATACAACAAATTGCCAGGAAAGTGTATGAAATTATAAAAGTAATAGGCCGGATGATTCGATGGCAGTTAAACAAGAAATGAACAGTTACATTTACACTAAAAACCTAAACATAAATATGAAGATAGAGTTCATCCTATTCTCCTGTTCGGATCGATGCGGATGATTCGAGGAACAGCACAGGACGCCCGTGGTTCGTACATCGGCCTTCCCCTGTATCCTAGGGCCATTGTATGTAGTGGTTTTCGACCAGGGAACTACAGTTCTTCGATGTCTTTTTTTCCAGCACTATATTAGAAACATACATATCAATGCTTCTATGCACTTTAGTTTTATCCACAGAACCGCCACATTCTCACTTTATTTTGTGTTGTTTAATTCTTGCATTAGAACTGATTGTACATTGAATTTTTCAATATTTATATTAATTTGAGTTATAAATTTGAGTAATACGCAACTACTAATAAGGGTGGCTGGCTGCCTCATCATGTAGAAACTAACAGCCACACAAACTTAAAAATAATGAACAGGTGACGTTACGTGTTTTTGTTGAAGACCTTTCCGCCACGGAGATCTGAAGTGATTGTGTAACTGGTAAACTGGCTGTGTAATTGTGGCATTCTATTCCCAAAGTGGGGCCGACTCTGTCCGTTTCTTCTTGTAGCTGTAAGCTTGGCTGTGTGCTCACACAGCCTTTTTCGTGGCACGTTAGACCGAAGTGAGCTGGAACACATGCTAGCACACAAGAGGCAGACACTTGAAAAACCACCAGGCCTGTTATTGGATATCGTATAGTGGTGGTACAACTTTTGCTTTTCACAGGCAATGTTCTTCTTCTTCTCCTTCTCCTTCCTCTTCTTCCTCCTCCTCTCCTTTTCTTCTCCTCCTACTTCTTCTTTGTCTTCTTCTTCCTCTTCTCTATATTTTTTCTCTTTTTCCTCATCTTCATCCTCCTCTTCTTCTTCCTCCTACTCCTCTTCTTCTTATTCTCCTCATCTTCTTCTCCTCCTCCTCCTCCTCCTCCTCGTCCGCCTAATTCTTCTTCATCTTCTTATTTTCCTTCTTCATCTTATTCTTCCTCCTCTTTACTTCATCCTCCCCCTACTTCTCTTCTTCTACTTCCTTGTTCCTATTCTTCTATTTCTTTTTCTTGCTCTTCTTCTTCTTCTTCTTCTTCTTCTATTGGTGCCACTTGTAGGTAGAATATTGTCCTTGTGAGCTATGGTTCGCTAACCCTGCATGCAATCAGCCAGTTACGAGTGACTAACTGTAGTCAGCTGGTTCACTTTGCTGCATATTGGACACCTGAAAACATGAATTAGAAGACCCCGTGTTAGGTTTGACTACTGATTTCGGCATGTTCCATCTATATATCTTATTTATTGCTAAGATCCACCTTCTTCAGCACGCACTGTGATATAAGAAGAACAAAAACATATCATTACAGAGAAAATTACTAGAGTCAACAAGAATATCGTAGGAAACCGAAAATACAATGGATAGGAGCAATTTTCTAATAGTTTTCTTCTGTATATCTGTAAATGTGTCTGTATGTGCAATTATAACTGTTATTATACACATGCGTATATATATATATATATATATATACATACATACATACATACATACATACATACATACATACATACATACATACATACATACATACATACATACACACACACGCGGGAGAGGCGTTTCAAATCACAGAGGGATTTTTTGTTCTAGTTCTCTAGTTCCACCTGAATGGGTTATTACTACTATCATTAGTTATGGGCACTTGTGTCTTATTACTGCTAGGTGGCCCATTTGTCATGGGCCAGACACGTTACATAAACAAAAATGGCGGACAACACTGTTAGTGCTTGGATGTGTTGTGATGAAGTTTCTTGTGAAATGAGGCTTGAAACCTGCGGAAATTGACAGAAGACTGCAATCACAAAGTGTTTATGAGACACTCAGAAGCAGCAAGACATGTTAGAGAGGCCCTACGTCCTTGAGATATGATCCCAGCCATGTTGGCCCATCATAGTCATTCTTGTGAATATCAAGATTGTGAAACACCTTTTCTTGGAACATCGACGCACAACAGCTCACGAAATTGCACAAGAGGCAAGTCTTTCTCTGGGTAGGGTGAACACTATTATTTATGAACACTTGCATTTTCGGAACGTTAGTGCAGATTGGATTTGATCACAAAAAGCGTCCTACTCCTGCAAGATAACGCTCGGGATCAAGATGGTGAGCAGTGCATGAGCTGCAGGGGTCAGCGACCCATAGCTGACTGCTAGCGTCAGGGTCAGCGAACCAGAGCTGCCAAGACCCTTCTACACCTCCAGGCGGTCATCCTGGATAACAGGCTGCAGTAGGCAGACTGGCTAAGGAGAAGGGATTGAAGATGGAATGCTTACCCGGTACTCAAAAAATGCTTGCTGAAGTCGGATGTGTTGGACCGAAAGGTGAAAATATCGCAGTCAAGCTGTAAACTACGACACAACGCATTCCGTTCTCTGGACTACATTCTGCTACTTAAGCCCTTTCAGGGTTTGGTAGCGGGAGATTGAGAACGAACGGCGCCAAGCCAGATAGCGCTCGACATCATTCGGCTCACCGCGCTATGTGCCATCTGCAGCAACTCGACTGGGAAATATTGCCGCATCGACCTTACAGCCCAGACCTCGCTCCAAGTGATTTCCACCTCTTTGGACCTTACACTAATTCCTGGGAGGTCAGCATCTCAGCACTGATGACGAAGTTAAACAGGCTGTCATGGACTGGTTCAGACATACTGACACATTTTTCTACGCTGAAGGTTTTTCAACATCACTTAAACGCTGGGATAAGTGCATAAACGTTCCAGGAGATTATATGGAACAATTATTCGTATTTTGACTACTTGAAAACTTTTTTTTTTTAATTAAAAAAAATAACTCAAGGTTTGACTTGAACGCCCCTCCCGCGCGCGCGCGCGCGCGTGTGTGTGTGTGTGTTTTTATATATATATATATATATATATATATATATATATATATATATATATATATATGTATATATATTATATATATAATATATATATATGTATATATATAATATATATATATATATATATATGTATATATATATATATATATATATATATAATATATATATATATATAAAGCCACTATAGTAGTGAGTGTCAACGCGGATGAATCCAAACATAGGAAAACAGCCTGCAGGTCCTCGGTTTACCTTCACCAACACGCTCAAGATGTAAGGATAGCTACGACAACCCGCCACTTAATCATTTACACTCTAAGTCTTGTAATAAAAAAATGCACATTTATAATAGCATAGAGAAACTTCTTTCACTTTCTCATAGACTATTTGATTACATAATATAGTTAAGTGATATTCTAGTAAAAACAAAAAAGTGAAAGATTGCATTGAAGAAAGTAATAGTTATGGCTTCCAAACATGTTATACTGGGAAGATTTGGGTGTATTGGACAACGCCCTTTTCAGGGCGCACACAAATGAAGTTACTCATCTTGGACTTTCAACAACATGAACAACTCCCTTCAGGCGCCTAGCAACACTCGGGCGTCTCAGCGTGGACGTATTTCTATTATAAACTCTGTTACACATAACTAGCGGTCTTTCGTGAAGGAGTTATAGACTACGCTATTATTTATTAAGAGGTTGTGTGACCTAGTGGTGAAACTAGCTCGGCTTTCACAATCCCAACGTTCCGGGTTCGATTCCCACTTGTGTCCAGTTTGGGACTGGGTTTTTTTTTCTCTGGCGATTGCTCCTCCAAGTACGGAAAGTAAAGGCAACCTACCGTACTGCACGCTTGCCACGAAATTTATAGCAACCGAATAGGTGGCGGTTGTAAGAAGCTTCGTTCTGTAAAAGGTTATTATAACATATTTTTCAGTATTGCAGCGGGCCTATTGTCGCGATTGTCACGCAGCGATATTTTTCTACTATATGATAAATGTGTAATGGTACTATCAACTATTTCACAACTCTCTCAGCGTGATAGTGTTCCCATCCTTGTCTCTGCCCCCCGCAACACACTCACAGAAACCACTTGCATAATTTACCATGTCAGATATACAACTCAAACCATTTATGATAAAGTACAGGGGAGACAACTATCAAAACGTGTTCAAGTCACGTAATTTCAATATTTATCTTATCGACCCTCTGCACACTGGTTTCACGTAGCGCCATTTATGATCCTGTGCGATAAATCATTAGTCCGCAGATGTTCTGTGCGGGTGAAGGTTTGTCAGAATTACAATATATTGAGTCCATATACTTAAATTTATGAGTCAGAACATGTTATAATCTGTACTAATAGGCGGCTTCTCAAGGAAGCAACTTTGTGTGTATCCCGTGGTCACTTACCAGGAGGAAAGTAAATGCGCACTGGACCTCCTTGTATATTGTAATGGGTGACTTAAGAGAATTGTGAATGAGGCTGACAAATGTGGTACAGGCATGATTGAAAGGAAAAGCTTAAACTTACCATTTGAGAAGGCTTCAAATGAAAACCTTAAAAGTGGGATAGAAGTTAGAAAAAACCATTCCGTTGTATTGTAACATCGGCGAATGTAGGTCCAGTACGGTAATGTACGCTTTTCACTTCAGCAAGTGTGATTCACAGTCAATCGATGATTTTCCTTAACGAAGTGGTCATCGGCTGCAATCCACTCTGCAATAACTACATGTGTGTTCCTGGCCCAATCGTAAACAGTCTATCACAGAACTCGCGCCGTTTTAGAACTTCCTACTCTACTCATACACTTGTTAGAGTGAATGGCATGCATCACCGTACTTGACATTCATTAGTCGATGAATTTACATAGGTATCACCCCTTCGCTCCTTTAACAAAACTGATAACAGAATGCTACTCTTCTTAGGTGCATGCCAATAGTGGGGTAGCTTTTAAATGTTATTATGACGTGTTGTTCGTCTGCATAGTGATGGCACGTGTAGAACACTCTTGAGATCCTTAACAACCATATTAACAAGTTACAATACAAAGGCATGGTTTTTCTAATGTATATCCCACTTTTAAGGTTTTCATTTGAAGTCCCCCGCAGGTTCGAAAAATCCGTGTCATTTTCATGGAAGTCGGATAAATACTTGAGAAGTGTCATGTGCGTGGCTTTGCGGTGTTATTTAATGCCCACAAAAAGTAATTTTACTCTTTTGTGCACCCTGAAATGGACCTTAAGAGGCGGGTAGTTGTAGCTTTCCTCACATCCCGAGCAAACTGACGAAGGTGGTCCCCCAGGCAACTGTGCTATACTTGGCATTCACTACTACGGGGATCACGTCGATCCACATTTCATCTGTCAGGCTGCCTTAAAGCAGCATGTTTCCAGGGAACGCTACATGGAAGAGAGATTGTGGTTTTGGTCTGTGTATTGTGCCTGTCCCTGACGCGACAACCTAATCAGTATGTTGTGCCTGACCCTGACGCGACAACCTGATCAGTATGTTGTGCCTGACCCTGACGCGACAACCTGATCAGTATGTTGTGCCTGACCCTGACGCGACAACCTGATCAGTATGTTGTGCCTGACTGGACTAGCGTCTCGGTTCTCCAGCTTTGCAGTGTAGACGAACCACAAGACATGCCCGAAATGAGAGCAGCGTTCTGTCATTCGTTTTTTTTTAGCAGCGAATGCGTGAAATGTTCGGAAATTCATCGGAGAATCAAGGTTCTGCACGGTGATTTATCCTTGGTACTCTAGCAGATGTACGAGTGGAGTAGGTAGTTTGAAAACAGTTTGAGTTGTGTGGCAGACTGTTCTCGACCGGGTCAAACAACCAGAATAATAACACCAGTCGATTGCAACAGATGGGCGCGTAATGGAAACTCGCCGAGGAGATGGAATAGCCACACGTTTGGACTTCAGTCAAGGTTCAGTGCACCACATGATCCCCTATGTGCTCCTGTTTCCCCAAGTGTCTGAAATAAAGGCTTTATAAACACACTGGTTCTTCTATCGCCAGTCACTTCAATGGTTCTTAGCATCTGGTCAAAGCAGATGTCAGCGCCACCAAAATAGTTTCTTGCTTCTCTGACGGCCGTCATCGATTCTCACTTGAGCATCAATATCATCAATGGCATCAATATCATCAATGGCATCAATATCTTCCATACATTTTCCAATCGTCATCTCATCCCTACCTTGATCTGTCTGTCTTCTTCTTTTCCCCATATCATCATTTCGTCTTTCCGTTTGTTGGGCAATGGGCCTATCCAGTCTCCTCCCACTTCTTGCACCTTCCTGTCCAATTCATCCCGTCTGTGTCCGTCATCTGGTATCCGGCCTCCAACCTATGTGGAGTAATGTGATGATTTCTCATATAAATACCTAGGGGATGGCGTGGGCTAGTGGTTAAATGACACGGCTCACAACCAGAAGGTGCTGGGTTCGATCCCCATCACAGCACCGGACGTTACCCCGGGGAAGCAAACCCTTAGAAAATGCAGGAGGAAGCAGACCCTTACATAAAGTGCATGTTGAAGTCGGATGCACTGGGCTGACAGGCGCAAAAATAAAAACCACAGTGCAACGCACACCGCCTTGGGGATTAGAGAAATAAGGTGAACGCAAAAAATAAAAAAAATTTATATAAATCCCTTTTTTTTTACGTCATATCATTTCTACAATATTTGTCTCCTTCTGTCCTATGATTCGCTAGTTCATTATTGTTTTGTTTTTGTACGTTGTCACTGATGAAGGTCTATTGGCTGTAACATAAGTTTCTTTAGTGTTTTCACCTACGTGCGGTATCTGACTATACCAATTTTTTTGTTTTCGTACATTGTAATAAAGGATACCGCTACTACTTTCTCTTTTGTGCATGTCACTAGCTTTGAATTTCTAATATAACATCACGTGATTCGTCTGCACAGTGATGTCACGTGCTTCTGAAGTTGTTAGCATCGATACTGCCGTCACGCGCTTCTGTAGTTGTTAGCATCGACACTGCCAACTTACATGACAAAGGCAGGGTGTTTTGAATTGTTATCGTGATCTTAACGTAACTTCATCGCGCACCACAAATGACTATAGAAACCACCATGTAATAGCACTCAGACTACTCTGGCAGAGGGTTCCTGCAGTTGCATATGATGATCCGTTTCTCCAACTAGAGCACACAAAAAAGCGCAAGAAGAAAAGGTTAAAATTAGTTCTGCTATTTTGATATTTTCGACAGGACTTGTGTGTTGTTAAAAGGGTAAAATTAGTTCTATGGTGTCCTACTATTACCGAAAGATTAACAGGGCGTGCCTCAGACTAATGAAAAATACAAAATGGAAAGGAAAAATTGTCGGTAACATATACTACCGAAATGAATGAAATGTAAGTTTATCAAACCAGAGTTCCATCAAACCATAACGTTAGTTCAGGCTATCTAATCAGTGTTCCGTCAAACAAAAGTCTTTGTTCAGTTTCTAAAACTGGTATCCCGTGTAACCATATGGATAGTTCAATTTCCCAATTCGACATTCCATCTTCTTCTTCTTCATCATTCGTTCTCAATTTCCCCCGCCAAGCCCTGAACGTTCTCAATCTCCCGCTACCAATACCTAAACGTTCTCAATCCTCCGCTATCAATCCCTAAACGTTCTCAATCTCCCACTATCAATCCCTAAACGTTCTCAATCTCCCGCTATCAATCCCTGAACGTTCTCAATCTCCCGCTATCAATCCCTGAACGTTCTTAATCTCCCGATACCAATCCCTGAACGTTCTCAATCTCCAGCTACCAATCCCTGAACGTTCTCAATCTCCCGCTACCAATCCCTAAACGCTTTCAATCTCCCGTTACCAAGCCCCCAAAACAGCTTTCCAAGTAGCAGGATGTAGTCCAGAGAACGGTATGCGCTATGTCGTAGTTTACAGCTTGCCTGCGATATTTGCACCTTTCTGTCCGACATGTTCGACTTCAGCATGGGCTGTTTAGGTACCGTGTTAGCCTTCCCTCTTTGACCTCTTCTCATTTGCCAGTCTTCCCTGTTGCACCCTATTATTCAGGATCACCACGCAGAGGTGGAGAAGGGTTTTGGCAGCTCTGGGTCGCTATTCCTGACGCTAGCAGTCAGCTAGAGAGCGACATCGCTACAGCTCATGCACTCATCAGCGTCTTGATCCCATTATTTTAACAGTTTCGGCTCGACCGGCCATTTGTGTCATGCGCAATGAAAATGTTATATTATATAGTCAGGAGACGGCGTGGCCTAGTGGTTAAGTGGCACGTCTCACACCGAAGGTGTTGGGTTCGATCCCCATCACAGCACCGGCCGTTACCCCGGGGAAGCAAACCCTTAGAAAATGCAGGAAGAAGAAGACCCTTACATAAAATGCATGCTGAAGTCGGATGCACTGGGCCGACAGGTGCAAAATAAAAACACACCGCCTTGGGGATTAGAAAAATTAGGCGAACGCCAAAAAAACAAAACAAAAAAAAAACAAATATTATATAGTCATCGCCGCTATTTAAATAATATGAGCAGTCCCGTCTCCTTGTGGGAGATACTTGCTCACGAAACAGATGCCAGGAGTGATCTCCGTGTAGTTTTAATCCCCTTAGTGAAAGTCTCATCGCTATTTTGAACACTACATGCGATGTCGCAGATTCTAGTCTGCATTTACAAAGGTCGTTTACCTGGATCACAAAACTTACGTGGAGAGGAGGCCAGTATACTGCACGGGCAACAGTTTGTTTTCCGAAAACAGCTGACAGAGTATGCATTCCGCAGATGTTGTCCAGTTTTATCTTGATGTGTCGACAGAACATGCGCAACAGCGGTAAACTCTTACACCAGGCACAAGTAAAAATTCAACACCGCAAGAAGGATAAACAAAACAATTTCAGTAGAGTTACTTCTCTGAAAGCGATCCATGCTTTAGTCAGTCATGACTGAAAGAGCTACTTATGATTGTTTTGACTTATATGACTTTTGCTGATTTTACGATTCAATATAATCCCAGTTGTTCCCGTGTTAACAAGAATAACACCGTTGATTGCGTTTTCATGTGAGGTCGGGTCATCCGGTAACCGGTGAGGTTGTTGGGGCACACATGAAGACATCCTCACAATCCCACGCCACCCTTCTCTGTCAGCGGCCGCTGCCTGTGCCTCTTTTGGTGGGAGATTGGTCCATTCTTTTATGTTGTCCTTCTACCTCTTTTTGGGCCGGACTCTTCGTCGTCTGCCTTGCACTTTTCCGTGGGGGATCGTATTTCCTTTTAATATGCCGTAAATGGGGACAAGAGAGAGAGAGAGAGAGAGAGAGAGAGAGAGTGTGTGTAATGGGGACAAGAGAGACAGTGTGTAAATGGGGACAAGAGTGAGTGTAAATGGGGACAAGAGAGAGAGAGAGTGTAAATGGGGACAAGAGAGAGAGAGAGAGTGTAAATGGGGACAAGAGAGAGTGTATAAATGGGGACAAGAAAGAGAGAGAGAGAGTGTAAATGGGAACAAGAGAGAGAGTGTTTAAATGGAGACAAGAGAGAGTGTGTAAATGGGGACAGGAAAGAGAGAGTGTGTAAATGGGTCTAGCGTCCTCGGCATGTACCAATGATTGCAGCCGTTAAACTTCAGATTGTGAAGTTTTAAAATCATACGTGGGTCCGCCAGAGAAGTGTTCCTTGAGATGACGGAGCAGGGGTATGTGCATACAGCGGGCTAGAGGAACTGATATTTACTGAGAGGGACTGAAAACCTGTGAGTTTGTCTGGAGTGTATTGACGTTGATTCTAAAATTGACATGAACAGTAAAATGATTGCCATGAACAGCAAATGCTTTCTGCAGACCTTCTTTTGTACAGTCCAGCTGAAGTGGGACCTATGCTTCACCTGCAACGACAAGACATGTCAATAATTTTTTGCCAGCAATACACTTATAATCTGCAGATAAGACTTCAAATACATGTATCAAAGACACAAGTCATGAATATGACTTCAAGTAAAGCCATTGACACAAGCCATGAATAGGACTTCAAGTTAAACCATTGACACAAACCATGAATAGGACTTCCATTTAAGCCATGAATAGGACTTCAAGTAAAGCCATTGACACCAGCCATGAATAGGACTTCCAGTTAAGCCATGAATAGGACTTCAAGTTAAGCCATGAATATAACTTCTTGTAAATGCATCAAAGACACAAATCTTGAATAGGATTTCTCGTAAATGCATTAAAGATACAAGTCATGAATAGAACTTTTCGTAAATGTATCAAAGACACAAGTCATGAATAGGACAACAATTTCAACTCGCATTACCGTGGCATCACGCGCATTTAACCAGCTAACAAACATTTGCAAAATTAAAATTAATCAGGAAACACACAAAGCTCGGGCTGTTTAGCTTGCTTAATCATAATATCAGTCATATACGAAAGTTGGAAACTAACAAAGACACTGAAAAATAAATTGAATGCTTTTGAAAATAAGTGTCTTAGAGAACTATTGAACATTGGCTTGAAAGAATTCTAGACCTACATGCTAATAAGAGAAAACACTAACCAGCTAATAAGAGAAGCCACCAATAAGCTAACAAGAGAAAACACTAACCAACAATATGTTTCTGCCATGCGAAAGATGTACAGCTAAATGGTCAAGTAATATAGAAAGTTGAGAATTTCACCTATTCAGGCAGTAAAATATCGAATGAAGGCGATGCTACATATGGAATTCTCGCTCGAATAGTTTTGGCCTTAAATGACCAACCAATTAACGAATATTTGGAGATCTACATCACTGAGCAAACGTGTCAAGCTTAGGATACTTAACTCTGTCATCTCAGTGCTCATATATAATTATGAAAGCTGGAACACGATGAAAGTTAAACGCATTTGAAATTAAATGTCTTAGAAGTTTATTGGGGATTGACTGGGAAGAATTCATGACTCCTACTAAGCAAGTATGATTACAGTTCAACCAAATTTGTTTCTTATGTCATCTGGAAGAAACTTTGGGCGAATACCGAACACGTGATCCGGGTTTGAAATAAATAGGTTCTCGTTACAGGCAATTATGTGGAAACCTAGCGGCAAAAGGAAGCGGGGAAGACATAAAGAAACCATGTAGAACTATCGCAAAGGAGAGTGCAAACATGGGGCTAGGGGACATGCAAGAACTACAGAGAGTGGCGGCGGACCGGTAGAACAGCTGAATTTTTGCTTCTGCAGTATGCGCCATATTCAGTGCTGAAACACCATAGAGAAAGATCATAAGGAAAAAAACGATGGACATGCTTTGGGCATGTGTTGAGAATGAACATCAATAGACTCCTATTACAGGCAGTTATGTCGGCACCAGATGGCAACAGAAAGAGAGGAATATTAAAAGAGATTCTCCGTAGAACTATCATCAGAGAAGGCTCAACTATGGATCTAAAGAACATAACAAGAGCTTAGACAAGTAGAGTCAGACATTTCAAACTGGAAAGCATTAGTTTCTGCCTTATGCGCTGTGTTTAGCACTCAAAAAACGTTGATGGATATATATAATTCAATGACCGTCTGGTTAGTGTAGTACTGGCTTTTACGGCAAAGGTATGGAGTTCTTCTTCTTCTTCTTCTTCTGCGTACACAGTCAGACAGTAACCATTATTTTTTCGAAAAAAGCGGCGGTCATCCTGAGGCTCTCGCCACCGCCATAGAGCTTGTCTTGCAGTTCCACTGGTAATGGCCACATCTGCTCTCTCTGATCCTCGTATGTCGGGCAGTTCTGCAGCAGATGTTCAGTGGTCATTTTACCAGTACCGCACGGGCATTCGTCGGTACACCCTATCTTCAATTTGTTGAATAGGTGGTACCTCAGTCTGTTGTGGCCAGTGCGAAGTCTGAAGACAACGACCTGCTCTCTTCGGTTCAACTGGTAATAGGCATCGTTTTTGGTGTAACCAGTATGTTCGGTTTCCCATTTGGTCATGTATCTGGCTTTGATAAGCCGTTTTGACTCTTCGTACGTCATGCTGGTATCTGTTTGTGGTAGTCTTGCACCTTCTTTTGCCAGTCTGTCTGCCTCCTCGTTGCCTTGGATGTTGCAGTGTGACGGAACCCACTGTACCACTACCCTTTTTGGTGCGGACTGCTGGCACAGTTTGCAGAGTGCTGCTCTTAAGTCATTAAGCTCAGTGTTTTTCTGGCTTTTTAGCGCTGTGACTACGGCGAGAGCATCTGTCAGCAGGACTATATGGCTCTCATTTTCACTGTGTGTCACCATTTCTTCCACTGCCGCCCTCAGTGCCTCTGCCTCCGCTCTGAAATTGCTTGTGTACTTACCAGTAGCGAATGACAGTGTTATTTTTCTGCCATTTGGTAGGTTCAGGAATGCTCCTGCCCCTCCGTTCTGTGTAGTGTTTGTTACAGAACCATCGGTGTATGCATGGGTCCAGTCCATGCTTGGGTAGCTTTTCGTTATGAAGCTTAGGGTAGTGTCTCTCCTTTCTTTTTCAGTCTGGCAGTTTTTGTTTGCAATACCTGGTATATTTTCTACCACCTCTGGAAATATATCCTGCCTCCAGGTAGGTTTTCGTACAGTAGTGATGGGTTTTGGTGTTGTTAGTGTGTTTATGGGATCTTCGTGCATCTTTGCTTTGGCTATTTCTGCAAAGTTTCTCCGCTTTAGTTTCCCATTTCCCAAATTGTTTAGTCTCTGGTACATTGGATGGTCCGTCAGTCTTCGGAGTTTCTCTGACTGCAGCTGGGCTCTGCAGTCTCTTCTATCGGTCATGGATTGCAGTTTTGTAATCTTTTCAAGTTCTACAATTGGCGTTGACTTCATGCCACCTGTTATAATTCTCTTGGCTTGGTTTTGAAGTTTGTTAACTTTATCGAAGTTCGCCTTCGCTGCTGTTGTCCATGCCGCAATGCCATACTCGAGAACTGGTCTCACTCTTCCAGTGTACAGTTTCTTTAGTATGCCTTCGTCTGCTCCCCAGCTTGTGCCAACAAGTTTCCTCATGATTGCCATTCTTTCTCTGGCTTTCATTCGGTTTCTCTCAATCTGACTTTTCCATGTCATGCGCCGATCAAATGTGACTCCCAGATAGGTTGGGTAGTCGTTTGGCTGCAGGATTTTGCCATTTAGACTTAATTTGGTACTTTGGGGTTTTAATGAAAGCGAGAATATTGTGCATGTTGTTTTCTCCTCGTTTATTTTGACCAGCCATGAGTTCGCCCACTCTTCCAGCGATGTTAGGGCCGTCTGCATCCGATTTCTTGCTATGGTGAGATTCTTTTCAGAGGTCCACATAGCCAGATCGTCTGCAAACATTGAGCTATGGACTCTTCTTGGTATATTCTCTGTAATATCGTTTATATATATCGGGAAGAGTGTGGGTGACAATACTCCCCCTTGGGGTACTCCCTGCTCGAGTGTCACCTTTTTGCTCATCTGCCCTTGTACTTGGACTCTGGCCGTTCTTTGTTTGAGGTAGTGGTTGATCCACTTGTACATCTTCCCACAGACATCACTTCTTCTTAGCTTGACTCTAAGTCCATCTTTCCAGACTTTGTCAAATGCCTTTTCCAGATCCACCCAAACAGCTACTGTGTGTTTCTGTGCCTGGTAGGCATCTTCTATCTCTTGGGCTATGAGGATGACCTGGTCCTCAGTGGATCTGTGCTGTCTAAAGCCGGCTTGCTGTGGAATTAGTATTCGTTTTTCTTCCAGATGCCACATCAGTCTGGTGTTTATCATCCGTTCCATCAGCTTGCCGACACAGCTCAGTAGGCTTATGGGCCTGTATCCATTTGGATCTGTTTTGTCCTTTCCTGTTTTTGGTACTGGTACCAGTATTGCATCTTTCCATGCCTGTGGTACAATTCCCCTTTTCCAGCTTTGGTTCAGAACCGATAGCAGTTTCTTCTTCGCTGTTTGGCCCAGCCCCATCAGCATTTCGTTTGTTATCTCGTCTTTTCCGGGAGATTTCCTTTTCTTTAGTGTTCTCATAGCCTCTTCCATTTCGCGCATTGTTAGTTTGGCCATCATGTGCTCTTCAGGAGCCGTATTCATGTTTTCGTGTCCCTTTAGTTCTTCGCTAATGTCTGTATGCTTATCTGCAGGGACCTCGATGTGGTTTGCTCTGGCATAGTGATCGACAAAGGCGTTTGCGGCTTTCTTACCTGTGATCAAGTTCTCGCCCTGCTTGATAGTAATTTGTTTATTTGACGGGGTTTCGACGTTCATGGCTCTGACTAGCTTCCATAGCTTGTTCCCGTCTTTGTCCAGGTTTAGACTTTCTGTTTTATTTTTCCAGCTTTCTCTAGCTGTTTGCTTGAGAGGTATGGAGTTCAACTCCGTCACGCTCCAGTCGACGCAGGTGTAATTAATTGTTATGAATGGAAAGGCAGCGAGTATACTGAAGTCTCTAACACTTCGATTCCGACCAGTGGTTTTGTTTGCTGAAGGACACACTTTGCCATGTTTTTTTTATCTCTGTATAATTAGATGCGGAAGGTTCCAGAACTGAGATTCAGGCGAGGAACAGTGAAGACCTTGACTGCACTGACAAAACTGAGGCCGCTATGGGGTGGGGGGGGGGGGGGTGGGGGGTGGGGGTCAAAAGCTAACAATCTGAAATCCAAGATGAGATTAATGTATGCACTTGCCCCTTGCCCCTTTACACGTGCGAAACTTGGGTATTCTGACAGCAGTTCTAGAGCGAAGAATTTGGTCACTGGAGATGAGATGGGAGACCCAGTGGTCTCGAGGTAAGGTATTCACCTTGGGTGCTGGAGATTGCGGGTTCAAATCACGGTGATACCGGGATTGGTTCACTTGGATCGACCTGTTAAAATGTCCCTTGAATAATGATATCAGACACCCGTGTTCAGTGGGGCACACATTAAAAAGAATATGTCGCACAAAAGAGACAGTGTGCTATAACATCAGGTGTTGGTTTTGTGGCTAGCAGAGTGGCATAGATGGTGCTTGACAGACTGCGGGTTTACCTTGCTATAATTTACGCTTCCGCCTGCACCAGTCCAAATAGGCGATCGTATATTCCAGGGTCTACTAACCTAACGTTTGGTAACAGAAGCTGGCATTGACTTGGCAACTCACCAGCGGATTTTCCCCAGCCAAAAAATATGAAACAGAGCAGGTCACAGCTTCCCATGATGTCTAACGACACAAGTGGACTGGAGATAGATAGAGATCATATGTCTGCAGTCGAATCCTCAGCATTTCGTAACTATGCTATGTACCAACACTCCTAATTTTGAAAAAGAAAATTAACATGATACAAAAAGATTCTTTTAACGAACAAAGTAAGGTTCCTTTTTGTCCATGTTCATCATCATCATCATCACATAGCATGTCCTTTGCAGAACGTTGCTCTTATGACAGCTTGTCTGTATGAAACTATATCTTTCGCCATTCTTCCGGCCTGCCCCAAGATCACATCCAGCGTCTCCTTGATATCCTGAGTCCATCGTCCTCTCGGTCGGTTGCTGCTTCTCTTTCCAGTGACCATAACCAACTCTGTCCAGTCCGTTGTGTCGTTTGGCGTTTTGACCTAATTAAAAAAAAATGGTTAGCTTAATACGACATATTCTGTAAATGAAAGAAATAAGATTACTTTTTGACCAGTCCTCCTAATTTTGAAAAGAAAAATCTACTTGATATGAAAGATTCTGTTAATGAAAATAAAATAAAGATTGATGTGCGACTCTCCTTCGTGCATTCTTAGTTTGAAAGAATGCTAAAGAAACAATATACAAAACATACAAACGAAGGTAAACGTATGAATTACTCGATCATGTTCCTGGGAATTGGGAATAATAGCAACAACTCTATGAGAACTTATCAAAATTCTTTTCAATTCTTGATTGTGACTTTATTTGTTCGGGGTTTGCTTTCTTGAATTTATCCGTGAACGTGGGCCTTTGGGACGTGAGGAGCTGAGGATCTGAGGTCCCTTCCTTGTGTCAGCTGTCTGTTGTTGTACGACCATGCTGTTTTAAGTATTTATTTTGTGTGTCTGTCCATCTGCCACGTGGTCTTCTTTGTGCCAATTGTGTTGTGTCAGTTGTTTTAGGCTCATTCTGTTTAAGAAGTATTTCTCTCTTGTAATCTATCCATCTACCACGTGGACGTCTTTGTGTCGAGTGTGCTGTATCAGGTATTTTAGGAGCATTATGTTTATGAAGTATTTCTCTCTTGTTATATATTCATCTACCACGCGGACGTCTTTGTATCAAGTGTGTTGTGTCACTTGTTTTAGGCCCATTCTGTTTAAGAAGTATTTCTTTCTTGTATTTGATTAATCTACCACTTGGTCTTCTTTGTGCCAAGTGTGTTGTGTGAGTTGTTTTAGGCCCATTCTGTTTAAGAAGTATTGCTCTCTTGTAATCTATCCATCTACCACGTGGTCTTCTTTGTGCCAAGTGTGTTGTGTCGGCTGTTGTAGACTATTGCTCTTATGTATCTATCCATATGCCCGGTGGTCTTCTTTTTGTAAAATGTCTTACTACCATGTTGTTCAAGGTATTTTTCTTATGTAATCTATCCATCTGCCACGTGTTCTTTCTTGTGCCTCATACCACATCTCCGTGCGGCATAACGACAGCTGATGAGGTTGCACTCTCTTCAGGTGACCGAATCATCGTATTTGATGTCCTGCCATGTATAGAGCTCAGAGAGTAGCTCTCACAATATTTATAGTGTCATCATTTCTCATTTTATGTCTCCTGCTGACATTAATGGATTTTCTCAGACATTTCATTTCACACGTCGGAATTGTCCACGCCTTTTGCGTTCTATAAGGACCAAGTTTGACAATTTTCTTTTCGTTGAACGTGTGCCTCTTTAGATTCTACTGGCGGAGGCACGGCGCTTTCCATCCCGGACCGTAGTCTTTCAGGCACTATATCAGTACGTATTAACCAGTGCTTGGATGCGTTTATATGTACCTATACTAGTTTTGACGATCTCTGTGGGTCAACCCCAACCAAAGTGCAATGGAAGCGCCTCACCCTGAGGGCAAGTGTTGTGTTTTATTCCACCCCAGACCGTAGCCGATTGGGCGATATTAAGACGCATAAACCAGTGCTTGGATGTATGTGTGCGTCTGTATGTACCTATGGTAGGTTTGTGCGCTCTCAGAAGCCAGCCTATCCAACGTGCAATTTTGTTGTTGTTGTTGTTGCTTAGATGTTTGCCTCACTAGTTTCTACTGGCGGAGGCGCGCCATTTTCCACCCCAGACCGTAGTCCATATCAGGACGCATAAACCAGTGCTTGGATGAATGTGTGCGTCTATATGTACCTATGCTAGGTTTGTGCCCCCTCAGAAGCTAGCCCAACCAAAGTGCAATGAAAGGGCCTCACCATGAGGGCGCGTGTGAAAGTTGTGCAAGAGTGTGACTGTAGGACAGAGTCAAATGAAACAGAGTGAGGTCAGAGGAGAGAGAGAGAGAGAGAGAGAGAGAGAGAGAAGGGGAAGAGTCGCCCCCAAGGTGAGCCACCAATTATTTTTTTGTTTTGCTTTCATGTTTGCCTCACTAGTTTCTACTGGCGGAGGCGCACCATTTTCCACGACAGATCGTAGTCAATTGGGCGATATCAGGACGCATAAACCAGTGCTTGGATGCATGTGTGCGTCTATATGTACCTATGCTAGGTTTGTGCGCCCTCAGAAGCTAGCCCAACCAAAGTGCAATGGAAGGGCTTTACCAAGAGGGCGCGTGTGAAAGTTATCAAGGGTGTGACTGTAGGACAGAGTCAAATGAAACAGAGTGAGGGAAGAGAATAGAGAGAGATGTTTTTGTTTTGAAAAAAATCTTTATTGCACAATTTTAAAACAAAATGTTGTGTGATGTGAAATGAAGTGAGGTGAAAATTCCCATGAGATGAAACGTGAGATGGTGGGAGTTACACTTTGTGAGGTGAAAGGTGACGTGAGATGGTGGGAGTTACACTTTGTGAGGTGAAAGGTGACATATATTTATTTGTGAAAGCATAAATGAATGTACATATAAATGAATGCCAAAATAAAATAATGCACATGTGTACTTTCTGATACATACCTATTCATTTTGCATATACATATATCTTTTCACACCCACAGGCACACATATATATATACACATACACACATGCGCACACACATATATACGTATATGCATATATACCCACTCATGCTTACACCCATGTATACATACATACATACATACATGCATTCATCCGTCTATCCATCCATACATACATATATACGTATACACACACGTACACGTATGTACACATGTACATACACACATATATATGTACGTATATGTACATGAATAAACTTACGTACCCACATACATATATGCAACATGAGTACATATCCGTACATACATATTTGCTTATACACCTGATGCCACCAACGTGCAAAGGCTGACGGAACGTGTTAAAGTTGTGCAAGAGTGTGATTGTTGGACTGTGTTAGTGTGTGTGTGTGTGTATGAAAGGTTAGAAACCCATCTTCTTGTTACGATTTTCTAGATGATCTTATGTTCGGGTGTTTGTGTTTTGACATCAGTTGATAATTCATTAGTGGCTTACAGAGAATCTAGTTTAAATTTTCAATCAGACCTTATATATTCCGTAAAATTATTTCCCTTGTACTTGAACATAAAATTGCTTCCCTAGTACTTGAACATAAAATTACTTCCCTTGTACTTGGACATAAAATTGCGTCCCATGCACATGTTTTTTTAATTTTTTAATTTTATGTGTTTGCCTCACTAGTTTCTACTAGCGGAGGCGCGCCTATTCCAACACAGACCGTAGTTAACTGGGCGATATTAAGACGCATAAATGAACATACCAATGACTCCCTTGTACTTGAACGTAAAATTACATCTCTGGTACTTCAACATAGAATTGCTGCTCTTGTACTTGAACATAAAATCGCTTCCCTTGTACTTTAACATAAAATTGCTTCCTTTGTACTTCAACATAAAATTGCTTCCTTTGCACTTGAACATAACATCGCTCCCACTGTACTTAAACATACATTTCCTCCCTTATACTTCAACATCAATTGCTTCCCATGCATGTCAACATTAGATTGCTTCCCTTGTACTTGGACGTAAAAATTACCTCCCTTTTGCTTGATCTGATGAACCGGTTTAAGCTTGGTATAGTTTGCACTGATGTAAAGTGGACTTAGTATTACAACGAAAGAAGTCCCTAGCGGATGGCTTCCACCCATCCATATTTTTTAACGTTTTCATGGGACCATGATGGAGGACAATGAGAGAAAACGTTGTGTCGAAGAGAGAAACTGCTGGGTTTAGAATGGAGTAGATGTGATTATTAGAATGACGTATACACGAGACAACCATTAGACAGATCCACACATATTTGTCGATACATGTGGATAACTGAAAGCGTGCCACGGAAAAAGAAACCGCCTGGCCATCTTACTCGAAATATGTGGTGAAGTCATCTGTAAAACAAGGTCTACAATATGTATGTGATACTTTTAGTTATAGTTAAATGAAGTGATGATATCTGTTAGTGAAGGTCTACAATATGTATGTGATACTCTTAGCTAAGTGAAGTGAAGATATATGTTAGTGAAGGTCTACAATCTGGATGTGATACTCTTAGCTAAGTGAAGTGAAGATATCTGTTAGTGAAGGTCTACAATCTGGATGTGATACTCTTAGCTAGGCGAAATGAATATATCTGTTAGTGAAGGTCTACAATCTGCATGTGATACTCTTAGCTAAGTGAAGTGAAGATATATGTTAGTGAAGGTCTACAATCTGCATGTGATACTCTTAGCTAAGCGAAGTGAAGATATCTGGGATACGGTGATGAGACACTCAGCCGCAGTAAGACATTTGAATGGTGTAAACGTTTTAGAGAAGGCCGTACATCCGTGAGTGATGATCCCGGCGGTGGTGGCTCTCAACCTAAATATTTTATGGCGAGTGTTTTCTGGGATAAACTTTGCATCATTCGTGTTGATCTTCTACACTACGGTGCCCCTATCAACAGTGAACATTACAAACGCATTTTGAGTAACTGCGATAAAAAAAAAACGGTCTAGTTTTATCGCAATGGGCGTCCTGCTACTGCAATATAAAGTTCGACCTCATACAGCTCACCGAACTATGTGCCATCTGCAGCAACTCGGCTGGGAGGTATTGCCACATCCAACTTACATCCCAGATCTCCCTCCAAGCGATTTCCACTTGTTTGTACCCCTAAAATAATTTCTAGGTGGTCACAATTTCAGCACCGAAGACGAAGTGAAACAAGCTAATTCAGATATTCTGACAAATCTTTTTGCGATGAAGCTTTTCAAGCACTACTTTAACGCTAGCTTAAGTGCATCAACGTTGCAGGAGATTACATCGAAAAATAAATAGCATTTTGACCATTGACGATTTTTTTTCTTTACAAAAATGCTGTCCCGGTTTGACTTGAACGTCCCTAGTATTTGGGTGAAGCGTTAGTCTGGATGGGATACTTTTATATGAAGTGATGACAACATGTGTGAAGATTAACAATCTAGATGTGATACTCTTAGTTACATGAAGTAAAGATGGTTGGTCGGTCGCTTTAGATATTATATGCTAAGGGGTTCGAATTCAAAGCATCGGCTGCCATAGGGATTTTCTTCGGTGGTAAAATCAGAACATAGCCTATACACTGCATCCCGGCTGCGAGGCCAACCGGTATTTAATCCCTAGTTCTGTAAATTCTCGTAATGAACCCCCACACAGTAATAGAGAATAAACTCAGAAAAAAAAGGATTTTTGTTCCTGCTAAAAAAATTGAAATATTTTTAAAAATATAATTACAAAAAGCATCCATCAAAATGACAAAAACATTCCTGCAGAAAAAGCACACAGATGTTGAATAAAACAACACCGATTTGTAGAAAGAAATGGTAAAAATGAACATAACAAATGTTTTATCGAAGTTCGAAGGTTAATGTCTAACACTTAGCCCAGTTGTTACAATCGATTTGTTTCGTAATTCTTAATTTTACGTCAGAATCCGTTGTCGCTTTCACGCTTTGTTCTTGTTCAGAAATCGATTGAAATTGTTTTACTTTAGCGATCGATTAAGTTTATTTCCACTTACAATTCGATCACGTTTTTCTTCATTTATCTATTTTGTTGTATTTGAACAATGAAAATGTTTTTTTTACCTATTCTTTTCTCTTCATAATACTTCTGAACAAGATGTGTGACACAGAAGAGATACCCCCAATCATATGTAGGTTAATTTTCCACCACTATACCTAAAAAACAATCTACGATATGCTGATGATGTTTTGTTGGTAGCCCAGAATGAAACCGACATGGTTAACACGGTAGTTCAGCAAAGTAAAAACAAAAGCATGAGTTTAAAAAAAAAAAAATTGGAGGTGATGGTAGTGAATAAAATACAAGACTATAAAAATGTTGGATCAAAGCGAAGAAGACCCACTTGAGACAAGTTAACACCTTTAAATACCAGGGCATATACACAACATCAGATGGAAAATACAAAATTATGAAATAAAATGCAGAATAGTACATGCGAAATCGATCTTCCAGACCATGAAGGGAATCTTGTGCAACAACATCTTGTCGCTGGAGCTGAGAAAGAGATTCATTGGATGCTATGTGGAACCAGTACTGATATATGGCAATGAATCATGGACAATCATCAAGCAAGTGCATATATATTTGAAAGGAAAGGATATGAGGTCTTGCAGTAGAATGTTGCGGATTCAGTGGACAGCAAAGGCGTTCATGATACAGTACTCGAAGAGGCACAGACACAAAGACAACTGCTTGCAAAGATTAGAACAAGGCAGTCATCCTTTATTCGGACATGTTACGAGAAGAGGCAACTTGGAGCACGTTGTGACAACGGGAAAGATAGCAGAAAAGAGAGACAGATGAAGGCAGAGATAGAGAAGATGCTGGACAGCCTGAGAGAATGGCACGGGCGACAATCAACAACAAAGTCGGTACACAATACACGTAATAGAAGCAGTTGGAGGTCCATGATCGTCAACACCAACCGGCAAGGCACCTGATGATAATGATATATAAATAAACAGGAACAATAGACTGCGAATCGCATATAACAATAATCCTTCGAATTATAATGGAAAGGATACGAAATCGAATGCGACCACAGATTTCTGAAACTCATTTCGGTTTCGTTGTTGATAAAAGTATCAGAAATACAATTTTCACATTTATATTACTCACGGAGATAAGTATTGGGGTACAGAGACCTTTATATATTCTTTATAGACTACTCTGAAGCTTTTGATAAGGCAAAACACCAAGACGTTTTGGAGATTCAATATGAATTAAATATAGGCGGGAGAGATCTTAGGATAATAAAGAGCATATATTGACGGTAGGAATTATAAAATTATTGTAAAAGCACGCAAGCTCACATGGTATGTGCATGTATAATGGGCAAACTAGCAATGATGCCTACTACCAGTTGAACAGAAGAAAGCAAGTGGTGGTCTCTGCACAGTCCACATTAGACTGAGGTAGCATCTATTCAATAAGCTGAAGATAGGTGCTACTGACGAATACACCTGTGGTACAGGGAAAATGATCCTTAAACATCGGCTGCAAGCTTGCCCGACATATGAGGACCAGAGAAAACACGTGGACATCACCAGCGCCAACACTAGACAAGCTCTATGCCAGTGTCGACTGCCTCAGGATGACCGCTGCTTTATTCGAACAAATTCAAGTCGACGTCTGACAGCGTACAAGGAAGAAGAAGAAGACGGAGGATTTCAAACCAAGATTGGGATCAATGTACACCCCTACACCAATCGCTCCACACTAAGACGTTACGCGTGGTTCTTTCTTATGTTGGACAATGAGCACTCAAATGGTGAACAAAAACAACAAAAACAAGTGGAGACATAGGAACTGTGGTTTTTAAGAAGGATATTGAGAGTTTCATGGACAAAGAAGAAAACAAATGCCGATCTACTGATAGCTGTCGGTATTAACAGATCGCTCATGAAATATACCAAGAAAAGACAAATGCAGTTTAGGGAACATTAATAGAAGATGAGACGTCGAGGAATTACTCATTCGTGGGAAAAAATACCACGTACGAGAGGAAGGGGTAGACAAAGAAAACATGTACAAGGCGTAAAATAGAAGGCTCATGAATCGTCAATGTCTACTCCAGACCAAGCCCCTTAAGAAGAAGAGTCGAGTTTACCATGAGAATGTCGGGAAGGAGATTTAGATTCCCCGTTGGCTTTTTCTGATCGGAAAAGTGAAGTGAATACAGTCAGTCATGCGTGCTAGCGCGTGTCCTTCCCAAATTAACAACGGTGCATGGGTCTAACGCGCTGCACGGGGGAATTATGGCGGGCCTGGGCAACGTTCCATCTAAGATGCGCGCAAGTGCATCCGCGCACAGAGAATAATTCCACAGCGCACCATTTGTTGCATGCCACGCACAAATAAGCGAACGTTCAAAATGAGTGCTTGCGCAGAATAGTACAGTGAAATCGTAGGATGAGATGGATGTTGGATAGAACGAGACACATTCCTTAATGGGAAGGGAAGACACGACTCCGATGTTGGATAGAACGAGACAAATTCCTGAATGGGAAGGGCAGACACGACTCCGATGTTGGATAGAACGAGACAAATTCCTTAATGGGAAGGGAAGACACGACTCCGATGTTGGATAGAACGACGCAAATTCCTGAATGGGAAGGGAAGACACGACTCCGATGTTGGATAGAACGACGCAAATTCCTGAATGGGAAGGGCAGACACGACTCCGATGTTGGATAGAACGACGCAAATTCCTGAATGGGAAGGGAAGACACCACTCCGATGTTGGATAGAATGACGCAAATTCCTGAATGGGAAGGGCAGACACGACTCCGATGTTGGATAGAACGACGCAAATTCCTGAATGGGAAGGGAAGACACCACTCCGATGTTGGATAGAATGACGCAAATTCCTGAATGGGAAGGGCAGACACGACTCCGATGTTGGATAGAACGATGCAAATTCCTGAATGGGAAGGGAAGACACCACTCCGATGTTTTATAGAACGAAGCAAATTCCTGAATGGGACGAGAAGACATGACTCTGATATTGGATAGAAAGAGATAAATACCTGAATGTGAAGAAAGGACACGATTCTTGATGTTGGATAGGACACATCTTACAGAAACTGTTACAATGCAGTCTCTGTTCTGGAATAAGCAAGGCAAGAGAAATAAAGGAGGGACCAAAACGCGAGGCGATGATAGTTCAAGACGTACGCAAAAGAGCTAATAAGTACTTGAAGAGAATTGAAATTTGATGACATAGGACAAAGACTTGAATAAATCAGGAGTTAAGAATTCATTAAAGTCATATCTTTCCTATAGCGAGGCATATATGTCACATGTACTGAAAAGACCAACCCATGAACACTCGACACAAGGAAATTCATCTCCGCAGATGACACTGCAGTTGCCTCGAGAGGAAAAAGGGTTTGAGGAGATTGCAGACCAGCTGTAAAGTTCTCTCAATGCCCTTGTATAATTTTACCACGAGAATCATCTTGAACCAATATCACAGGATAAACCCAGATATGTGCCTACCACCTCAGAAACAGAGAGGTAAATAGAAGGGGACGGGTTGGCTAGTAGTTAAAGTGACACGGTTCACAACCCGAAGTTGCTGGGTTCGCTCCCAATCACAGCATCGGTCGTTACCCCTGGGAAGAAAACCCTTAGAAAATGCAGGAGGAAGCAGACCCTTACATAAAATGCATGCCGAAGTCGGATGCACTAGGCCGACAGGTGCAAAATAAAAACATAATGCAACGCACACGGCCTTGGGGAATAGATAAACAAGGCGAACGCAAACAATAATAACAAAATAGACAACTTCAGAATAGGAGGCAAAGGCGGGAGCTTGAACACTGCACCGCTCCCAAATATGTAGGCGTGAAGTTAGACCACACGTTGTCCTACAAGACGCACTGCCAGGAAGCTGAGCGTAAGATACACGCAAGAAATCATCTATTTTGAAAACTGACCAGCACATGATGAATGTCCTTCCGACATTGACACTTACCCTGTGTTTTCCCGTTGCTGAATACGCTGCACCAGTATGGAAAAACTCTGCCCATGCGAAACTAGTTGACATTCAATCAATGAGGTGGGTCGGGCAGTATCAGGGTGCCACAAACTCACCCCAATTGATAAAATATATCCCATAATTGGCATAGCACCCAAGATTATGTTGCACAGAAATTGAACGAGAAAGACAAGAGCACGACCCAAGGCACCCAATGTTTGGACATCAGGTACAGAACATAAGACTCAAATCCAGACAAAGATTCCTAAGATCAACAAAGCCGATACAGACACGCCCCGATAGCCGCAGTATCGAGAAATTACACGAATGGAAGCAGGGCCCAGAGATGGAGCTTTGGGATTAACCTACCGCCGGACATCATTTACCATACACAACAAGGAAGTCGCTGACCAGACTCAGAACTGGTGTGTCACGGGGGAAGAGGAATATGAAACGATGGGGATACACAGATGATGACACATGTGACTGTGGCGCAATACAGGACCCAGACCACCTGATGACTTGCCCTAACATCCAAGAGACATGCGACATGCTGGAGGCAAATGACAAGGCAATCCATGTCGCTGAATACTGGATGTATACTGTATGGCGTGGTGCTTGGACAGGGAAAGTAAGTATTTACAAGTCAAATGTAAAGGTAGTCCCAAATCAAAGGTTGCTGTCGGGGATGAATGGAGACTTCATTGTTCTATTCCACAACCTTTTATGAGATATAGTGGCCAGTTGCTTTTCCTTCTTCAACAGTAAATCGGCCAGGCGATGGTCTACTTGGATCGGACCCAGTATGCATGCTTTGGGAAGCGAGCACTCAATTGTTTTCTTTTACTCAGACATTCTACCAGTACTTACAAGCGTTCACATTTGGAGTAACTACGAAATCTTATTTTTTGTTTTGTTGTTGAAACAGTTTTCCGAGTACTTCTGATTTCCATCATTGAACTTGCTGGCTGGAATGTGAGCTAACTTCTTTTAAATGAAGCCAATTTATCTAAAGCATTTACAGTTATTAGGGTGCTGTGTTGATGAAGTGGTTAGTTTACTTGCTTCCCAAACCAGCGATCGGGGATCCTTCCCCAGTTGGGGAGGGATTTTTGCCGATCGCAACACGGACCTGAGGTAGACCATGGCCTACTTTAGATAGGTTGTCTGAATCACCGGGAAAATCCCTTTGAAATGTCATATTCCAATGTCGACTAAATAACGGAACTCATATTTTATAAAAAGGTTTATAACCAATCTGTGCTCCACACAGAAATAAAACAAATTCACGGTACGAAACCACAAAACATCACTGACAATGATCATTTGATAGAATCCTGCCCTGAAACCAAGTGCATATCTTATCTTTATTTCCCGAACACGCTATTATAGCGCACTATATAGTTGACAAATACAAGTTCCGTTATTTAGTCAGTTGTGGAATAGTGCCCTTTCAAAGGGATTCCTCAGTGAGTCAGAAGCCTTGTGTGCACATTTTCCTTTTTTTGAAATTATCTGTTAATTCAATTTGTTTTTGACAATTTTATTGGGTCGTTTTTGTCCTATCTGTTGATATTCTGTTTTTCTTGTTTTTCCTTTTTTGTAATTTTCTGTGTATTTTATTTTATTTTTAAAAAAATACTTGCTATCCTTTTTTGTCATTTCTGTTTATTGAATTTTATATATTTTGGTAATTTTTTTCTTTCGTTATTTTCTGTTATCCATTTTTGGTGTCATTTTATGTGTATTAAAAAAAATCCTTTTACAATCTTTTTTTGTCCTTATCTATGTATTTTATTTTCTCTTATAAATCATTTTTGGCCATTTTTACCTTTTTGTTTATGTTTTATCAATTTTGTCATTTTTTTCTTTTATTGTAATTTTCTGTTTATGTAAAGGTTCCCCTTTTAAAAAAAAATCCTTTTTTATCATTATTATTTAGTAATTGTCTGTTATCTTTTAAAAATATTTTTGTCTGTTTATTTGTCACTTTCTGTTTAAGTTCTCTTGTTGGTCCTTTTTTATATTTTCTGTTTTCTTTTTAGTCTCTTTTGTCCTTTTTTTTGCCACTTTCCGTTTATTTTATGTCCTTTTAAAATTATTTTTTGTCACTTTGCATTTATTTTATGTAATTTTAAAATTAGTTGTTGTCACGTTTTGTTAATTTTTTGTTCTGTTTTTGCTCCTATTTTTTTTTTTTGTTATTTTTTATTTATGTTATTTTATCTTTTTATAAAATCCATTTTAGTCTTTTCTGTCATTTTATGTTCACTTTTTGTTCTTTTTGTGGTTGTGTTCATTATTCATCTTTGTGCGTTTCTAATGTTGTTTGTTTCTATATGTTTTTATGTTAATTTTATTCTTATTTGATATTACTTTAAAGAATGCTAATATTTTCATAGACAAAATAACACAAAATAATTAAGCGTCGTGAAGTCTAATCCGAGTCTGGCTGGAGCACCTAGAAGGTGTTAATGAACGCCATAATACTATCAAACAGACTCGAATTGTGGTTGAACAAATGCTTAGCCAAAATAAGAGCCATCAGGTCAGATCAGGTCATTCCGTAACCGGTGAGGTCGTTGGGGCACACATGAAAACATCCTCACAATACCACGCCACCCTTCTCTGTCAGCGGCAGCTACCTGTGACTCTTCTGGTCGGAGATTGGTCCATTCTTTTATGTTGTCCTCCCACCTCTTTTTGGGACGACCTCTTCGGCGTCTGCCTTGCACCTTTTCCTGGAGGAATGTATTTGCAAGACCATTTGATCTCGATATGTGACCGTACCAAGCGAGTTTCCTTCTTTTGACAGTCGCCAAGAGGTCTCCAAAGGGCCTTATTGCTATTGTAATTCTATCTCGTATTTCCTCATTTGTAACTCGATCTTTGTACGTAACGTTTAAAAGTCTTCAGAAACATCTCATTTCCAAGGCCTTTCTCTATCCTTCGTTGAAGGTCAGCTGTAACTGTCCATGTCTCACAAGCATAGATGAATATTGACAGGTCCAGTGTACGCATTAATCTGATTTTCGTGCATAGTGCTAGCCATAAAGCTTATAAAAACCACAATAACCTGGTCTGTAATTTTGAAGACAATATAGCTTAGTTTTCTCTCTTCTTTTTCTTCTTCTTTTTATTGTTGTTCTTCTACTTATTCCTCTGTTTCTTCTTGTTTCTCTTCCTCTTCTTCTTGTACCCTCTTATTCTTCTTCTTCTCCTTCTTCTTCTTCATCTTCATCTTCATCTTCTCCTTCTCCGTCTGCTATTTCCATTTCCTCCAGGTTTTTCAGCACACAGAATCATTGAGCATAAAATATCCTAGTATTGACATATTTCTATTTCTTTTTTCCAACAGGACATGGATACAAATCTACAGCACGTAAGATTCCAATAGATAGCCGGCATTTTGGAGCATTTGTAAAGAGAATGCCTTATCTATTGTAGACAAACCATATACCCATTGTCTGACAACTGGGAAGTCTGCATACAGGGACACATTGTCTGCACCCGAAACTGTAGGGCTGGGAAACACTTTGAACAACCTGCGACGAAATATTTATTCGCAGAATTGTGTAAGGAAAATGAACTTTTTCGCTAGTTTCTTCTTCTTTTTCATCTCTATCTTCTCCTCCTTCTTTTTTCTTCTTCCTCCTTCTTCCGCCTCCTTTTTTCCTCCTCCTTTCTTTTCTTTTTCTTTCTCCTTTCTCCTCCTTCCTCCTTCTTCTTTTTTCCTTCTTCTTCTTCGTACTTCCTCCTTCTTCCTCCTGCTTATTCCTTCTTCTTCTTCTTCCTTCTTCTTGCTTTTTACTTTTTCCTTCTTCTTCATCTCCTTCCTTCCTTCCTTCCTTCCTTTCTTTCTTCCTTTCTTCCTTTCTTTTCTTTCTTTCTTTCTTTCTTCCTTCCTTCCTCTCCCTCCCGCCCTCCCTTCCTTCCTTCCTCCCTCCCTCCCTTCCTTCTTCCCTCACTCCCTTCCTCCCTCCCTTCCTCCCTCCCTCCCTCACTCCCTTTCTTCCTTCCTTCTTTCCTCCCTCCCTTCCTCCCTCCTTTCCTCCCTTTCTTCCTTCCTTCTTTCTTTCTTCCTCCTTCCTCCTTCTGTCTTCTTCATCTTCTTCTTCTTCTTCTTCTTCTTCTTTCTTCTTTCTTTTTCTTTCTTCTTCTTTCATCTTCTTTCTTCTTCTTATTATTATTATGGTTCTTGCAACTATCCACCGATTATTTTATTTAACCTCTTCATCATCTTCTTCTTCTTCTTAGACCTCTCCTTCTTCTTTCCCCTTTCCTTCAACTTATTCTTTTTTTTTCTTCTCTTTCTTCTTCTTCATCCTCTACATCTGCCATTCTTCTTTTTCTTCCTTTTATTTTTCATCCTCTTTCTCATCCTCCTTCTCATTCTCTTCTTTGTCGTTCTTCACTTTCCACCTTCTATTCATTACTCTTCTTATTTTTGCTTTTATTCATGTGTAATATCAGTCATTCATAACGTTTTCGGTTCCCTGTTGCTCATCGATCTCCGGAATGCTCAAGCCATGTCATCGAACGTTGACCTGTCTATATATTTTTAAAATAAATTGTTTGTGTCTTATAGTTTTTACATAAAATATATAGCCAGCCACATTCAAAACCCTCATTAGTCGCCTCTTATGATATGTCTGACATATTACAGTCCTGCTATTCGTTGTTCCTCTTTCGGTCCCAGGTAACACTCGAACACATCACATTATTTTTACAGCTACTTTTCAAAGACCCAAACGTCTTCTCAACACTCAACACACTTAACTTAACTTAACTTAGCTTAGCTTAGCTTAGCTTAGCTTAGCTTAACGTCTTTATACTGGTTTAGAAGACCCTGTAGAGTCTGTTTACAACTAGTTACATTTGCGTCATCTTGCTCTAAAAGCTATGCTCACCCAATTTATTCTTAAATGCATTAACTGTTCCTGCCTCCTCTACCTCCCCTGGCAATGCATTCCAAGCAGACACCACTCTCTGACTAAAAAAGTATTTCCTAATTTCTAATCTGGACCTCTCTTTAGTCAGCTATGCACTCTTGTTATTGTGGGTGGCTGTATTAAAAAAACAAACTTGTTATAGTCTAACGTATTTATTCCTCTGATCATCTTATAAACCTGTATTAAGTCACCACGAATTATTCTTCTCTCTTCGAGACACTGTAGGCCGGTTTTTCTGAGTCTTTCCTCATAACTGTAATTCTGGAATCCCACTATCATCTTTGTAGCACTTTTTTGAATTCTTTCCAGCATGTTAATATCCCCTCTGTGATAAGGACTCCACACCTGTACACAGTACTCCAATCTAGGTCTAACTAAAGCTTTATACAGTTTGACTATAACTTCCTTGCTCTTATGTTTAATATTTCTTTTTATCATACCTAACATAGCATTTGCTTTTTTCACTGCTAAATTAACTTGCTCACTCACATTTCCTGTATGATCTATTATAACCCCTAGGTCACTTAGAGCTTAATTAACAGTGAACTGTTTAGCCCCATAATTTGGAGAGTATTCCATCTCATTGGTAGTTCACCTGTTTCGACGTAGTACAAGTGTGTCGCAGGTGCCCTTTATCACTCTAATTTACTCATCAATAAATGTGTGCCAAATGTAAAGCTTTCAAAACAGAATTATAATTTACGAGGACTGTTCATACACTTTCCAAAATTTGGTCCCCCTACAATGAATGCTCAAACACGTGATCCCCAACGTCGTCTCCTAATTTGATGTTGACGAAACTGCTTATTATTGTTGTTGTTAGTGAGGTTACGGAGGTTGTTTTGATGCTGTCGTTGTTGATGCTGATGTGATTTTCTTATTGCTGATGCTGTTGTTGTTGTTATGTTATTATTGTTGATGCTTTTTATGATGTGGTTTTGTTGTTGCTGAGGTGGTGTTGTTGTGGATGCTGTTACTGATGTGGTTTCGTTGTTGATGTCGTTTTCTTGTTGCTGTTGTTGGTGTGATTTTGTTGTTGTTGTTGTGGTTTTGTTGTTGATGTGGTTTTGTTGTTGTGGTTTTGTTGTTGTTGTGGTTTTGTTGTTGTGGTTTTGTTGTTGTGGTTTTGTTGTTGATGTGGTTTTGTTGTTGATGTGGTTTTGTTGTTGTGGTTTTGTTGTTGTTGTGGTTTTGTTGTTGTTGTGGTTTTGTTGTTGATGTGGTTTTGTTGTTGATGTGGTTTTGTTGTTGTGGTTTTGTTGTTGTTGTGGTTTTGTTGTTGTTGTGGTTTTGTTGTTGATGTGGTTTTGTTGTTGATGTGGTTTTGTTGTTGTGGTTTTGTTGTTGTGGTTTTGTTGTTGTTGTGGTTTTGTTGTTGTTGTGGTTTTGTTGTTGATGTGGTTTTGTTGTTGTTGTGGTTTTGTTGTTGATGTGGTTTTGTTGTTGTTGTGGTTTTGTTGTTGATGTGGTTTTGTTGTTGATGTGGTTTTGTTGTTGTTGTGGTTTTGTTGTTGTGGTTTTGTTGTTGTTGTGGTTTTGTTGTTGTGGTTTTGTTGTTGATGTGGTTTTGTTGTTGTGGTTTTGTTGTTGATGTGGTTTTGTTGTTGTGGTTTTGTTGTTGATGTGGTTTTGTTGTTGTGGTTTTGTTGTTGTGGTTTTGTTGTTGTTGTGGTTTTGTTGTTGTGGTTTTGTTGTTGTGGTTTTGTTGTTGTTGTGGTTTTGTTGTTGTGGTTTTGTTGTTGTTGTGGTTTTGTTGTTGTGGTTTTGTTGTTGTTGTGGTTTTGTTGTTGTGGTTTTGTTGTTGTTGTGGTTTTGTTGTTGTGGTTTTGTTGTTGTGGTTTTGTTGTTGTGGTTTTGTTGTTGTGGTTTTGTTGTTGTTGTGGTTTTGTTGTTGTGGTTTTGTTGTTGTTGTGGTTTTGTTGTTGTGGTTTTGTTGTTGTGGTTTTGTTGTTGTTGTGGTTTTGTTGTTGTGGTTTTGTTGTTGTGGTTTTGTTGTTGTGGTTTTGTTGTTGTTGTGGTTTTGTTGTTGTGGTTTTGTTGTTGTGGTTTTGTTGTTGTGGTTTTGTTGTTGTTGTGGTTTTGTTGTTGTGGTTTTGTTGTTGTTGTGGTTTTGTTGTTGTGGTTTTGTTGTTGTTGTGGTTTTGTTGTTGTGGTTTTGTTGTTGTTGTGGTTTTGTTGTTGTGGTTTTGTTGTTGTGGTTTTGTTGTTGTGGTTTTGTTGTTGTGGTTTTGTTGTTGTTGTGGTTTTGTTGTTGTGGTTTTGTTGTTGTGGTTTTGTTGTTGTGGTTTTGTTGTTGTTGTGGTTTTGTTGTTGTGGTTTTGTTGTTGTTGTGGTTTTGTTGTTGTGGTTTTGTTGTTGTTGTGGTTTTGTTGTTGTGGTTTTGTTGTTGTGGTTTTGTTGTTGTTGTGGTTTTGTTGTTGTGGTTTTGTTGTTGTGGTTTTGTTGTTGTTGTGGTTTTGTTGTTGTGGTTTTGTTGTTGTTGTGGTTTTGTTGTTGTGGTTTTGTTGTTGTTGTGGTTTTGTTGTTGTGGTTTTGTTGTTGTGGTTTTGTTGTTGTTGTTGCTGATGTGGTTTTATGATTTATGCTGTTGCTGATGTTGTTTTGTTATTATTGATGTGATTTTGTTGTTGTTGATGTGATTTTGTCGTTGTTGTTGTGGTTTTGTTTTTTGTTCATGTTGTTTTGTTGTTGTTGTTGTATTTTTGTTGTTGCTGTTATTGATGTGGTTTTGTTGTTGTTGATGTGGTTTTGTTATTGTTGTTGTGTTGTTGTTGTTGTTGTTGTTGTGGTTTTGTTGTTGTTGTGGTTTTTGTTCTTGTTGATCTTAATGGGGAATTGTTGTTGTTGATGTGGTTTTGTTGTTGTTGTTGTGTTGTTGTTGTTGTTGTTGTTGTGGTTTTGTTGTTGTTGTGGTTTTTGTTCTTGTTGATCTTAATGGGGAATTGTTGTTGTTGATGTGGTTTTGTTGTTGTTGTTGAGGTAGCTTTGTTGTGGTTCATGTGGTTTTGATGTTGTTCATGTCACTGCGGAAGTGGTTTTGTTGTTTTTGTTAATGCTTTTGCTGATGTGGTTTTGTTGTTGTTGATGCTGTTACTGGTATGGTTTTGTTGATGCTGTTGCTGATGTGGTTTTGTTGTTGTTGTTTATGCTGTTGCTGGTGAGATTGTGTTGTTGTTGATGTGGTTGTGTTGTTGTTGATGTAGTTTTGTTGCTGTTATTTTTTTGTGGTTTTTGTTGTTTATGCTGTTGCTGATGTGTGTTTGTTGTTGTTGGGTGTGGTTTTGTTGTTTCTGTTGTGGTTGTGTTGTTGATGCTGTTGGTGATGTTGTTTTGTTGTTGTTGATGTGGTTTTTGTTGATGTTATTGTCTATTTTTTACTGATGTGGTTTTGTTGTTGCTGTTGCTATTGTTGATATTGTTATTGTTGTTGTTGTTTTTGTTGATGTTATTGCTGATGCTGATGTTGTTGTTGTTGCTAATGCTGCTTTGTTGTTAGTGTTGTAACTGATACCAATGTTGTGTTGTTGTTGCTGATAATGAAACCTTCGATACAGAATGATGATATACCGATACAGGATTCACATAGAACAATGTTACTCAACAGCAAGGAAGCCGCCCTTCCCCGTGGGGCGTTTTATATACGTGAAGGGTCGTCTTCGATTGTCAAGATTATTGGGGAGGGAAGCGTTGATCTGGATTTGTGATCGTGTCATTGACTGTATTTGGTATGTTAATAATGTTGAGCAAACACATATTTCAGACATGACTTAATAAATTCGCGTTTTATTTATCGTTGCCAACTATGTTAAATTAAAAAGTTTAGGCATTCAAATCTGGGCACATTGCTTACAATTAATTTGAGATTGGCCTTAAAACTTTCAAAAATCTGGATATTCTTGTACATGACGCAATGAAAGGAAAAAAACAACATTGTTTCAGCCAGAGCCAAACTGATATTATTCCATTAAACAGAGCCGTTAAATATTTAAGATGGTACGAGTAATGAGATAATGTCTAAAATACTCTGTTGATTATTTCAAATTGGATTTTGAAGCTTCTGCCACAAATAAACGATTATCGGTGTGCTTGTTGTGTTCCGCGTTTTTTTAAGAACCGTGCAATGAAACCGTCGAAATGAAATGAAACAATTTTTAAAAACGATCGCTGATGTTGGTACAAATATTTCTTACCACCAGAGTTTTAAACAAAAGTTCCTACGCGACAGTACAGTTGTTAGTTTGTTTTTAAAACGTTTCAAGTAATAATGATTAAGACCTCAATGTATGTTACAGGATAAAACATATGATTGCATAATTTGACAACTTAACTTATTTAAACTTGTTTAGAAGACTCTGTAGAGTCTGTATACTACCAGTTTCTTCTACTGAACTTGATCTAAAAACTATGCGCATCCAGTTTATTCTTAAATGCATTAACTGTCCCTGCCTTCACTACTTCCCCTGGCAATGCATTTGAAGCATTCACCAATCTCTGATTAAAAATCATTTCCTAATATCTAATCTGGACCTCTCGTTAGTCAGCTTGTAACTATATCCTCGTGTTCTTGTGGGTGGCTGTATTTTTAAAAAAACTTGTTGTAGTCTAATTTTTCCATTCCTCTGATCATCTTATAAACCTGTATTAAGTCACCACGAATTCTTCTCTCTTCGAGACACTGTGGGCCGGTTTTTCTGAGTCGTTCCTCATAACTGTAATTCTGAAATCCCACTATCATCTTTGTCGCACTTTTTTGTATTCTTTCCAGCATGTTTATGTCCCCTCTGTGATAAGAACTCCACACCTGTACACAGTACTCCAATCTAGGTCTAACTAAAGCTTTATACAGTTTGACTATCACTTCCTTGCTCCTATGTTTAATATTTCTTTTTATCATACCTAACATTGCATTTGCCTTTTTCACTGCTACCTTAACTTGCTCCCTCACCTTTCCTGTAAGATCTATTATAACACCTAGGTCCCTTTCCTTATCTATCTTTCTAAGATTGTTTTCTCCCATTCTGTAATTATGTTCCATATTGGATCTACCCATGTGGATGACTGTACATGTATCTACATTAAACTCCATTTGCCAAGCTAACAGACCATTCTCGAATTTTATCTAAATCCGACATCAATATATCCACTTCCGCTTTAGATGAGACACTACTGCATAGTTTTGTGTCATCAGCAAATTTTGCAATCATGGATCCCATATCAATATCCAAATCATTTATATATATCAAGAACAAAATTGGTCCCAAAACCGTGCCCTGTGGCACACCACTTTTCACTTCACACCACTCAGAGTAATCCTTATTTAGAGTAATCCTTATTTATGCCCACCGTCTGCCTTCTTCCCGTTAACCAATTTTAATCCATTTGGCAACTTCCCCACCTATTCCATGTGATTTCAACTTTCGAAATAATCTTTGATGAGGTACTCTATCAAAGGCCTTTGCAAAGTCTAGATAAATAACGTCCACTGGCTCCCCTTTATCTATGATTTTAGTAACCTCCTCCATGAATTCTAATAGATTTATTAAGCACGATCTCCCTCTAGTAAACCCATGCTGACTATTTCTAATTAGATTAAATTTGTCTAAATGCATTACAATGTTTTCTTTGATTATTGACTCTAACAATTTACAGACTATGCTCGTTAAACTCACCGGTCTATAATTCGCTGGATCTGATTTTTTGCCTTTTTTGAATAAGGGGATCACTCCTGCATCTTTCCAATCCCGTGGAACAATCCCTTTTGTAAGTGATTGAGAACATAATATAGCCAATGGTTTTGCTAGTTGATATCTAATTTCATACAGCAATTTTGGATGAATACCATCTTGACCTGGACATTTATTCACTTTCAACCCCTCCAATTTTTTAAAACCATTTCCTCTGTAATACAGATTGATCTTAATCCCACTGTATCCATGTCTCTTTGAAAAATATCTATAGGCTCTGGGATCTTGGAGCAGTCCTCTTTTGTGTAGACTGTGCCAAAGTACTGATTGAGTAGATTAGCTGCCTCCCTATTCTCACTCTAACATAAGAGAAGAAGCTTTTACTGTCAGTCTTGATCCTCTGAGCAAGTTTTTTTTCGAAGTCTATTTTTGCTGTTTTATTCGCTTTCTGAGATATGTTCTGCTTGTCCAAATTTTTTAAATATGTTTCTTTTGATTTACCTGCCTCTATATATTTTTTCCATGCTTTATTTTTCGCTCTTCTACATTTCACTACAAATCTAGTTATCCACTTTTTACGCTTTGGGTTTACCTCTCTACATGGAACACATTTCTCTTTTAGCGTTTCTAGAACTGTTTTAAAACTCTCCCGCTCCTGTTCAACGTCTGTTCTTACGACAATATTTTTCCAGATTATGTGGTTCGCTGTCTCTTTCATCCTCTTAACATCTGCCTTGGAGTAGTCGTATGTTCGCGTGTTTATGTTTACTTCTTTCTCTGCAATAAGATCCCAACGGATGATTTGATGGTCACTTGAGCCAAACAGTTCCCCTACGGTAACGTTTTCAATCAGGTAACGTTTTAAATCATATTTTCCTTTGTAGTAAAAGACTAGGTCGAGTGTGTTTTTGCTTCTGGTGGCTGCTTCTACATGTTGAATTAAAAAATTGTCAGTTATGCACTTAACAAAAGGTTTTGACTCTACAAGTGCTTCTGCCATATCCCATTTTATTTCTGGAAAGTTGAAATCTCCCATTAATAATAATTTCCCTTCACTTGCCTATGTTATGCTACTAATCAGCTCCTCATCTTCCTCTTTTTGACTTGATGGACATCTATAGCACACTCCAATCACTGTTTTTTCACCTTCACTTTCAATTTCTCCCCATACACTTTCATTCTTGTTACCACATGATAAATCATCTTTGATCGTTATATTAACATAATTTATACAGTATAATAAAACGCCACCTCCCTTAGTCTTGTCTCCAACTATCCTATCTTTCCTTAACATTGTATATCCCTCAATTTCAAGTTCACTATCTGCAATCTCCTCATATGGCCATGATTCTGTTAATCCTATTATATCTGGTTTTTCTTCTTCTACATACAGTTCCAATTCTTCTCTTTTATGTACTATGCTTCTCACATTTGCATAAAAACATTTTAGTTTGTAATTTTGTTGGTTTTCCACTTTTTGCTTCTGCTTTATCATTTCAGTGTTTCCTTTTCCACTACTTATTTCACACTTCCCTGACCCCAACTCTCCCCTTTTAGTGCATCCTCTATAGCACTCTATTGTAGGCCTATCTTTAGTCTCATACTTCATAGGCCTTACAAGTTTAAATTTCTAACACAATGATTAAACATATACTTTGCTACAACATGCTGTTCTATCTCATTTAGATGTAAACCTCCCCTATCTAACATTTTACTTTTGTCTACTTTCACATCAATAAATTCCATTCCCATGTCCGCGCACATCACTTGTAAACTAAGGTTGATACCTATTATTGTGCTATCTCGATAGTCTGACCCCTCTGCTCTATCTAAAATGCCCATCATTGTGACCTTTCTAAACTTTTTTTCCTTAAGTGTTCCCATAAGACTTTTATATTTATCCATAATTATTCCTGTACACAGTACTCCAATCTAGGTCTAACTAATGCTTTATACAGTTTGACTATCAATTCCCTGATCCTGTGTTTAATATCTATTTTTATCATACCTAACATTGCATTTGGCTTTTCCACTGCTACCTGGACTTGCTCACTCACCTTACCTGTTTGATCTAATATAACCCCTAGGTCCTTTTCCTTTTCATATTTCCAATATTGTTCTCGCCCATTATGTAATTATGTTTCATATTGGATCTACCCATGTGGATAACTGTACATTTATCTACAACAAAATTCGTTAGCTCTCAGACCACTCCTGAATTTTATCATGTTGTATATTCATACAGTAATGGAGAAAATTTAGTATTACCAGCCAAATTCTACTTCTTTTGTCGGTATACAGTGGACAGGACTGCAAAATATCTTCTGTCTTTATGGGGGCTGTGCAGCAACAGCGAGTGTCCTTCCACTAGAAGCTGTACGAATGTATACAGAACCTTGAGTCGACTGCTGCCTTCTTTAGAGTAATTGAAGTCAAGGTCATAAGACGAACGAGGAAGTATTACTAGTTACACGAGAGGTGGTTGGTACCATGATGAAAATATATCAAATAGGCACAATTACAACTGAGCAATGATACTGTCTCCAGAAGAATTAATTATGGGATGGCAATTAATGCTGAAAGTCAACCGTTGTCATGATCTGCAATCAACCAAATTTTCAATCCACATTTTACTGAATGCGCAGTTCGTGAAAATGAAGCCGTTCTTCTAGCATGTGTTAGATTCCTCAAGAATTAACACGACGCGGAAGAAATGTTATTCTCAAAATTACCGACAACAGATTCCAAGAGCATGTCAATCTAAAATCATTGAAAAATATTTAATTTGAAAAAAATGTCCTTTTTCTAATGTCGTAGCATGTGCAAGAGATGGAGCTCATTCAATGGTTTATTGTCATTGTGGTTTTCTTAAAAACTGTGCCACATAATGTTTGAACAATTCTTTATGTTAGTTATCGGAAGAACCTAGAATCCAAACAACTTAACGACAAACTCAATAAATAAGTGAGTTTGTAGTTAGCAATTTTGTTTATAAAATCAAGTCGCATTTCACGAACGATAGATTATTTCGTAAATTGTGTAACGGCATTGATAAGATATCTGAACATTTTGTCCTACAAACGTAAGGATTGAACATCTTTACCTACACAGGGAAGGATTGAACATCTTGTCCTACACACGGAAGGATTGAACATCTTGTCCTACACACGGAAGGATTGAACATCTTTACTTACACACGGAAGGATTGAACATCTTTACCTATACACGGAAGGATTGAACATCTTGTCCTACACACGGAAGGATTGAACATCTTTACCTACAAACGGAAGGATTGAACATCTTGCCCTACACACTGAAGAATTGAACATCTTTACCTATACACAGAATAATTGAACATCTTGTCCTACACACGGAAGGATTGAACATCTTGTCCTACACACGGAAGGATTGAACGTCTTGTCCTACACACGGAAGGATTTAACATCGTGTCCTGCACACGGAAGGAAAAGATGTCGGACATTACTTGATGATAGTGGTCGATGACGCAATCGCGAATGAGTTTACAGATGCTAACGACTCGCAGCTTCATCATAGCTAACCAACACTATTCCACCTGCAAGTGGCTACCCTGGAGATAGACTGCACCCGTGCAGTCGTGCAATGAGAATATGGACAGAAAGGGAAAGACAAACCCAGTCCCAAAATGTCGTGCTGAACTCGGATGTGTATTCTCGATTGGCGCATATATTGCAGCTTCGATGTAAGCTACAACACAATGTGATAAAAAGGTCCTTCTTAGTACGAACGCAGACAAATAGATGTAATCACATGGTAGAGTTTCTTGATTCAATGAAACGACATAGCATTTAAACTGAAGTACTGCGTAATCAATATTGCACTTATGCGACCAAGGCCCGTCGAGTCGATTGACCACGTCTGATGGCCGCGTTCCAGGCGGCCTCCAATTCTGTTCGGAAGGTAGCGATCTGTTTTAGCCAGGTGTTTTGCTAGGGCTGACCTAAGGAAGTCTCCAGGATGAGCACGACCTCTTCCCGTCCCTCGCCTCTACAGACTGTTGGAGTATCTCGTGGGTTGGGACGTCCCGAGAGAGGCGGACAACGTGACCGAAGAGGGAGACGCGACGACGGCGATCAAGCGTTGAGGCAATGCCTGCAAGTTGAGCACACTGAGCTACTTCACTGTTCAAAATCAGGTCGTCCCAGTGTACCCTGAGGATGCGCCTCTGGTTGCGCAGGTTGAAGTTCTCAAGATGCTGCCGGGCCCGCTGTTGTAGTGTTCAAGTCTCAGAGCCGTACAGGAGAATGAGGACGGTGCAGGAGTAGTATATACGAGGCCTTGTGTCTCCAGGAACAGTCTCCGCTGGGACTTTACTCTGCGGAGAAAAAGCATGAATGAAGCCGCCAGGCCCATCCTAAGGTGTTGTCGTGACTACTCTGTGCATCAGAGGACTGCCTGCTGCCCCGGTAGAAGAAGTCTCCCACTAAATCCTCACCCAGGCCATCCATGAAGTTGCCGACACAGTCTTGGGTCATAGGAAGATCATTCGAAAACCCTGGCTAAGACAGTGTCCACTGCGAAATGAAATGATCTGGCTTTTAACATCCACTCTGTTGCATGCAGGAAAAACATGTACAGTGTATAGGAATCATGCCAGACAGCTAAATCGTTTTCATTTTTCTTCTACTTCCTCGTTCGTCTTCGAACCCCGAAATCAATTACTCTAACAAAGGTAGCAGTGGACTTGAGGTTCCGTGCACTTTATTTGAGATGTCTGTGTTGTCTGTTCAGGATTATGTGGCAGGACAAAGGGCCTAACTCTCAGAATCATGTGGCATAACAAAGGGCCTCTCAGGATCATGTGGCTGGATAAAGGGCCTCTCAGGATCAGTTGGAAGGACAAAGGGCCTCGCAGGATCATCTGGCAGAACAAAGGGCCAGTCAGGATTGTGGCAGGACAAAGGGCTTCTCAGGATCAGGTGGCAAGATAAAGGGCCTCTCAGGATCATCTGGCAGAACAAAGGGCCTCTCAGGATTATGTGGCAGGACAAAGGACCTAACTCTCAGGATCATGTGGCAGGACAAAGCGCCTAACTCTCAGGATCATGTGACAGGACAAAAGGCCATTCAGGATCAGGTGGCAGGACAAAGGACCTAACTCTCAGGATCAGGTGGCAGGACAATGGGCCTCTCTCAGGATCAGGTGGCAGGACAAAGGGCCTCTTAGGATCATGTGGCAGGACAAAGGGCCTAACTCTCAGAATCAGGTGGCAGGACAAAGGACCTAACTCTCAGGATCATGTGGCAGGACAAAGGGCCTCTCAGGATCATGTGGCAGGACAAACGGCCTAACTCTCAGTATCATGTGACAGGACAAAGGGCCTCTCAGGATCAGGTAGCAGGACAAAGGGCCTAACTCTCAGGATCAGGTGGCAGGACCAAGGACCTAACTCTCAGGATCAGGTGGCAGGACAAAGGACCTAACTCTCAGGATCAGGTAGCAGGACAATGTGCCTAACTCTCAGGATCATGTGGCAGGACAAAGTGCCTAACTCTCAGGATCATGTGCCAGGACAAAGAACCTAACTCTAAAATTCTTAGTAAGACTAACATGTTGAGTATTCATACGCTTCTCCAAAATAGTCCTGACATGATCAACAGGAAATGACGTAGATATGGTATATGAGCGCATCCCTAGAAGATGTTATACGTGGAGTTCAGAGCAGGTAGCCGCTCATAAGGAGAATAAGGGAAACACTTCTGACGCTCCTCGAAATTGTTTCTGAAAAGCTCCAACACCGATGTCAGTTCCTGGGAATTGCTATCATAGAATATTTCCACCTTGCGCGTTAGCATCACCAAAGGTGCTCAGATCGCAGAACAAAATGTCGTAACGGAGTCAAAGAGTTGACATCTTAGTTCTTAGTCAACCTGTACTTCTACATAGGCTGATGCTCCTGTGCGTGTCCCAGCTCTGGTATGAGCTAGATGTAGCCGGGAGAAGGGTCTCCTGCTTAGAGGGCTAGGCTCGAACGGCTTATTACTCCGCTGCCTTGTGACAAGTGCTTATGGCGGGTGGTTAATCGAAGTTCGAGCCTATCTTAATAGACTCAAACACTAGAGCAAAGTAGACCTGCCTCCTGTTAGGCGCCATATATGCTGCTCTAAATAAAGCATCTAACCATGGTCGGTGTTAGGCCATATCACACAGTCAGTCGCCTCTTCCGACATGCTCTCTGTGCAGCAGTGGTACTATTCTTGTTCTTGTCATACACAAAGACCCTGGTGGACCAATCGGGCTGACATGCCGCTCGAAATTAGCAGAACGCACGAAGACTCCACAGCTGACTCCCCACGGGAATGGTCCGGGTGCGGCCAAGTTTGCCGTGCCAGGATTGGTCTCTATAGCCATATGAGAACACATCACGCAGGCCAACGTTTTACGCTATCGCCATCTTCGCAGGCAATGAGGAACTATTATTATTATTTGAAAAGTTCAACTATGTCATTAAGTTACAGGGTAAGGACACCAGTCTTATCAAAGCGAAAGAAGGAATGCGATTCATTGGCAAATGTAAATAGTTCTTTAAAAAATCGCTGTGAGCTTTTACAGTTTCCATGTTTGCAGCAGTTAGTCCAGGGCAGACTGGAAAATGTAAAGTTTTGAAATCTATTGCTGCCGTTTGTAAACTATCATTGCTAATAAGACTCGTAATAAACCGGAAAGGCTGGCCGATCCATATGAAACATGCGTGGAACTTGTTAGTCAACATATGTAAGAAGAAAGTTTGAGCTACAAAATGGCTGCGGTACATGGGCGCTCTAATCCTGTTCTTACGAAACAATGTTGAATCTAGATCAGGATGTTCTTTTGGGGCAATGAACTGAATTGCTTATTGGAACATTTGAAACATCATATTTAGTAAAAAATGAGTTTAGTTAAGTAGTGATACTGCTGCACAAAACAAGGCAATCGTTATCAAATATATGATATGGGATACTTGGGACTTTTTAAATAAACAGATATGGAACGTTGTTCAATTAGCAGCGGGGCATGAAGTTCAAGGATCGCATTAAAGTTCATAAGCAAGTCATTTAAACAATGGGTATCTACGTCATGTCTTATTACTATGGCTTGGCTTCGTTCGTTCTCAATCTCCCGCTACCAAACCATAAAAGGGCTTAAGTAGCAGAATGCAGTCCAGAGAACAGAATGCGTTGTATCGTAGTTTACAGCTTGACTGCGATATTTGCACCTTTCTATCCGACTTCAACAAGCATTTTTTTAGTACCGGGTTAGCATTCCCTCTTCGATTCCTTCTCCTTAGCCAGTCTGCTCTGTTGCAGCCTGTTATCCAGGATCACCGCATGGAGGTGTAGAAGGGTCTTGGCAGCTCTGGTTCGCTGGCCCTGACGCTAGCAGTCAGCTATGGGTTGCTGACCGCTGCAGCTCATGCACTGCTCAGCATCTTGATCCCTTATCCATTTAAAGCTCTTTCATCTCTGAACTAATCTAAGCATAAATGTCCAAATGAAGTACTTTTATCTCTGTACTAATCTGATCAGCGTCTTGATCCCGTCTTATTACTATCATCGTGTATAGCTTGTGGGTACTGTAATTGTAGGCTGAAATACAAATGTGAAAAATTGTAAAATATACACTAGAGCATCTCATTAACGTTTTGGAAGAGCACTCTCTTTTCACGGAAAGGTACGGGATTCAACTTCCGCAACTTTTACGCTCCGTATGTAAATGGGTACCTGACATAGGACAAGGGAAGTAAAAGATAGCGAGAAAGGATCTCGCAACACTACCTCATACAAGATGTGGCTTATGCCCTTCGCAAGCGAAGATGACGACAAAATCATTTTTATGCTGCAAGATGTGTTCTTAAATCAGTAAAGAGACCAATCCTCGCATGGTAGACTGCTGAATCCGCAGTACTCTTGTGAGGAGTCGCCAGTGGAAGCGTAATGCGTTCTGTTCATTCGGGTGGCACGCTTTCTCTGAGCCTCGGTGATGGTTTTGCGTTGTGTGATCTGAGCAACGTTGGTGATGCAAAGGCGTCAGGTGGAGCAGTTCTGTGCAGGAAACTCCTAGAAGCGAACATCAAAGCTCAAGCTGTTCAGAGACACTTTTAAGTTGTCCTTAGCATTTCTTCTTTCCTCCTAATGAGCGGTTGCCTGGTCTGAGGTCAACGAATATCAACGGCTTAGGGATGCACGCATCAGACATACGAACAACATGTCCCATCCTTCTTGTTTGGCTTTCTGCAAAAGCATATGGATGTTCAACATGTTAGTCTGGCTACGAATTTCAGAGCTAGGAACGATGTCATGCAACGTGGTTCTAATCAGCCTACACAGACATGTTAAGTGAAAACTATTTAGGTGTCTGGCGTGTCTGCTATACACTGTCCATGTTTCGCAGGGATGTAGCAGAATGGTTAACACTACAGCACAACATACTCTAAACTTGGTGGCGATACTGATATCCTGTCGGTTCCAGGCGTTTTTTGCAGCCTCCACAATGCCGTCACAATCCTGCTGTTAGCATCACAGTCGATATTCGCATTTCTAATGAGGGTACTGTCTAAGTAGGTGAATCTAACGACTGCCTGGTGAGGGTACTGCCTAAGTAGGTGGATCTACCGACTGTCTGGTGAAGGTACTGCCTAAGCAGGTTAATCTACCGACTGTCTGGTGAGGGTACTGCCTAAGTAGGTGAATCTACCGACTGTCTGGTGAGGGTACTGTCTAAGTAGGTGAATCTACCGACTGTCTGGTGAGGGTACTGTCTAAGTAGGTGAATCTACCGACTGTCTGGTGAGGGTACTGCCTAAGTAGGTGAATCTACCGACTGTCTGGTGAGGGTACTGCCTAAGTAGGTGAATCTAACGACTGCTTGGTGAGGGTACTGCCTAAGTAGGGGAATCTACCGACTGTCTGGTGAGGGTACTGTCTAAGTAGGTGAATCTACCGACTGTCTGGTGAAGGTACTGTCTAAGTAGGTGAATCTTCTAACTGTCTTGCGAGGGTACTGTCTAAGTAGGTAAATTGGGGAATCTACCGACTGTCTGGTGAGGGTACTGTCTAAGTGGGTGAATCTACCGACTGTCTGGTGAGGGTACTGCCTAAGTAGGTGAATCTATCGACTGTCTGGTGAGGGTACTGTCTAAGTAGGTGAATCTACTGACAGTCTTGTGAAGGTACTGTCTAAGTAGGTGAATCTACCGACTGTCTGGTGAGGGTACTGCCTAAGTAGGTGAATCTACCGACTGTCTGGTGAGGGTACTGTCTAAGTAGGTGAATCTACCGACTGTCTGGTGAGGGTACTGCCTAAGTAGGTGAATCTACCGACTGTCTGGTGAGGGTACTGTCTAAGTAGGTGAATCTACCGACTGTCTGGTGAGGGTACTGCCTAAGTAGGTGAATCTACCAACTGCCTGGTGAGGGTACTGCCTAAGTAGGTGAATCTACCGACTGTCTGGTGAGAGTACTGTCTAAGTAGGTGAATCTACCGACTGTCTGGTGAGGGTACTGTCTAAGTAGGTGAATCTGTGAATCTACCGACTGTCTGGTGAGGGTACTGTCTAAGTAGGTGAATCTACCGACTGTCTGGTGAGGGTACTACCTAAGAAGGTGAATCTACCGACTGTCTGGTGAGGGTACTGCCTAGGTAGGTGAATCTACCGACTGTCTGGTTTGGGTACTGTCTAAGTAGGTGAATCTACCGACTGTCTGGTGAAGGTACTGCCTAAATAGGTGAATCTACCGACTGTCTGGTGAGGGTACTGTCTAAGAAGGTGAATCTACTGACAGTCTTGTGAAGGTACTGTCTAAGTAGGTGAATCTACCGACTGTCTGGTGAGGGTACTGCCTAAGTAGGTGATTCTACCGACTGTCTGGTGAGGGTACTGCCTAGGTAGGTGAATCTACCGACTGTCTGGTGATGGTACTGTCTACGTAGATGAATCTACCGACTGTCTGGTGAGGGTACTGCCTAAGTAGGTCAATCTACCGACTGTCTGGTGAGGGTACTGCCTTAGTAGGTGAATCTACCGACTGTCTGGTGAGGGTACTGTCTAAGTAGGTGAATCTACCGACTGTCTGGTGAAGGTACTGCCTAAATAGGTGAATCTACCGACTGTCTGGTGAGGGTACTGCCTAAGCAGGTGAATTTACCGACTGTCTGGTGAAGGTACTGCCTAAGTAGGTGAATCTACCGACTGTCTGGTGAGGATACTGCCTAAGCAGGTGAATCTATCGACTGTCTGGTGAGGGTACTGCCTAAGCAGGTGAATATACCGACTGTCTGGTGAGGGTACTGCCTAAGTAGGTGAATCTACCGACTGTCTTGTGAGGGTACTGCCTAAGTAGGTGAATCTACGGACTGTCTGGTGAGGGTACTGTCTAAGTAGGTGAATCTACCGACTGTCTTGTGAGGGTACTGCCTAAGTAGGTGAATCTACCGACTGTCTGGTGAGGGTACTGTCTAAGTAGGTGAATCTACCGACTTTCTGATTAGAGTACTGTCTAAGTAGGTGAATCTATTGACTGTCTGGTGAGGGTCGGTCTAAGTAGGTGAATCTACCGACTGTCTGGTGAGGGTACTGTCTAAGCAGTTGAATCTACCGACTGTCTGGCAGGTCACTGTCTAAGCAGGTGAATCTACCGACTGTCTGGTGAGGGTACTGTCTAAGTAGGTGAATCTATCGACTATCTTGTGAGGGTACTGTCTAAGTAGGTGAATCTACCGACTGTCTGGTGAGCGTAGTGTCTAAGTAGGTGAATCTACCGACTGTCTGGTGAGGGTACTGTCTAAGTAGGTGAATCTATCGACTGTCTGGTGAGGGTCTGTTCAAGTAGGTGAATCTACCGACTGTCTGGTGAGGGTACTGTCTAAGTAGGTGAATCTACCGACTGTCTGGTGAGGGTACTGTCTAAGTAGGTGAATCTACCGACTGTCTGGTGAGGGTACTGTCTACGTAGGTGAATCTACCGACTGTCTGGTGAGGGTACTGTCTAAGTAGGTGAATCTACCGACTGTCTGGTCAGGGTACTGTCTAAGTAGGTGAAACTACCGGCTGTCTTGTGAGGGTACTGTCTAAGTAGGTTAATCTACAGACTGTCTGGTGAGGGTACTGTCTAATAAGGTGAATCTATCGACTGTCTGGTGAGGGTCTGTCTAAGTAGGTGAATGTACCGACTGTCTGGTGAGGGTACTGTCTAAGCAGTTGAATCTACCGACTGTCTGGTGAGGTCACTGTCTAAGCAGGTGAATCTACCGACTGTCCGGTGAGGGTACTGTCTAAGTAGGTGAATCTACCGGCTGTCTTGTGAGGGTACTGTCTAAGTAGGTTAATCTACAGACTGTCTGGTGACGGTACTGTCTAATAAGGTGAATCTATCGACTGTCTGGTGAGGGTCTGTCTAAGTAGGTGAATGTACCGACTGTCTGGTGAGGGTACTGTCTAAGCAGTTGAATCTACCGACTGTCTGGTGAGGTCACTGTCTAAGCAGGTGAATCTACCGACTGTCCGGTGAGGGTACTGTCTAAGTAGGTGAATCTACCGACTATCTTGTGAGGGTACTGTCTAAGTAGGTGAATCTACCGACTGTCTGGTGAGCGTAGTGTCTAAGTAGGTGAATCTACCGACTATCTGGCGAGGGTACTGTCTAAGCAGGTGAATCAACTGACTGCCTGGCGACGTTAGTTCTTAGTTTTCTGGTTTCTAACGACTTCATTCCCTGATAGTAGTATAACTAACATTGGACCAATACCTGACCGTAGTATAACTAGCATGGGACCAGTCTCTGACAGTAGTATAACTAACATGGGACCATTCTCTGACAGTAGTATAACTAACATGGGACCATTCCCTGACAGTAGTATAACTAACATGGGGCCATTCCCTGACAGTAGTATAAATAACATGGGACCATTCCCTGACAGTAGTATAACTAACATGGGACCGTTCTCTGACAGTAGTATAACTAACATGGGACCATTCCCTGACAGTAGGATAACTAACATGGGACCATTCCCTGACAGTAGTATAACTAACATGGGACCATTCCCTGACAGTAGTATAACTAACATAGGACCTTTCTCTGACATTAGTATAACTAACATGGGACCATTCTCTGACAGTAGTATAACTAACATGGGACCGTTCTCTGACAGTAGTATACCTAATATGGGGCAAGCCAAAAATATATATCAACTCCTTTTTAAATTCCCATTTATTTCATAATTTCACAAATTGGTTATTCAAATTTTTACGAGAATGATTTAAATTAATGCGTGTATGAGGGATGAGACTGTTATGGTTGAAGGCCTTTAACAATGGATTTAAAAGGGGGGAAGGGACACAGCTCACATAGGGTCGAGAATCGCTGATGCAAAGGAACCCAGCTAGTAGTTTTGGCCATGTGCGTCATTCTTACGTTTCCTTTCGCAAATACCGTTAAGCCAGGTAGGGATATACGTATCACTGTTACTTTTCCTTTCACTAATACCGTTCAGGGGACGGCGTGGGCTAGTAGTTAAATGACACGGCTCACAACCAGAAGGTGCTGGGTTCGATGCTCAGTACAGCACATCACCGACCGTTACCCCGGGGAAGCAAACCCTTAGAAAATACAGGAGGAAGCAGACCCTTACATAAAATGGATGCCGATATCAGATGCACTGGGCCACAGGCGCTAATTAAAAACCACAGTGCAACGCACACCGCCTTGTGGAATAGAGAAATAAAGCGAACGAGAAAAAAAAATATACTAATACCGTTAAGCAGGTTAGGGATATGCGTCACTCTCTTACGTTTCTTTTCGCTTATACCATTAAGCGGGGTGGAAATATGCGTCACTCTATTACGTTTCCTTTCGCTTATACCATTAATCGGGGTGGAAATATGCGTCACTCTATTACGTTTCCTTTCGCTTATACTGTTACGCGAGGTGAGGAGTTTTAAGTTCTCTTTCTTGGGCCAAGTGTGTTGTATAGATTGTTGTAAGTTGTGTTGTTGTAGGGTTTCTCTTATGCCATTTATCCATCTGTCGCATGAACTTCCTTCGTGCTTTCTAGCCAAACCTTCTTGTGGTGTAGACGTAGATTGCAAACAAACAGAAACTAGCGTGGCTCTAGCCATGCTGAGGTTTGCGGGAATAAAATAGATTGACATCCTGACCTCGGGAGCAACCACAGTTTGGGCATCGTCGGTGAACTAACGAGGCACAGATTGCAAGATTTTTAAATCACACGCGGATCCAGCCTGAGTGAGGACAGAGCAGGAGCGTGTACAAGCTGAGAGCTACAGAAACCATCAGCATCTACACTTTTCGCCGTTTGCTTTGAGAAACTGTGCACCTGTGGGTCTGCCTAGATATCAATGACGTTGATGTTTACGAAAATAGAACAGAATCTTCTTCCTCGTTCGTCTTCAGACTTCAACTTCAATGACTCTAACGAAAGCGGCAGTCCACTCAAGGTTCTGTACTCTTCCGTATAGCTTCTCGTGGAAGGACACTGGATGTTGCCAAATGCTACTTCTTTTGTGGGTATTCAGTGGACAGGACTGCAAAATGTGTTCTGTCTTCATAGGAGCTGTGCCGCAGGCACAAAGGTCCGTAGTGCCAATCTTGAACTTGTTGTACAGATGGCATCTAAGTCTGTTGTGACTTGTGCGTAGCCGGAGAATGATCACCTGGTCTCGCTTGGAGAGTTGATGGTAGGCATCGTTTTCTATGTGGCCAGGGTGGTCTTTTTCCATTTTGTACTGTACCTTGCCCAGATGAATGCTTTTTTCTCATTGAATGTGATTTCTGTATCACTCTGCTGCTAGAACAGAATAAAGCAGAAATCTGCAGTGGTTGCTATTATTATTTTCCATTCTGAAATGTATACAGCACAAGGGATAGCTCACACTATATGTCTACGTGTATACATACACCAATCTCCAAACAAAGTGTCTACATAGATCAATCCCCAAACAAAGTGTCTACATAGGCCAATCTCCAAACAAAGTGTCTACATAGGCCAATCTCCAAACAAAGTGTCTACATAGGCCAATCTCCAAACAAAGTGTCTACATAGGCCAATCTCCAAGCAAAGTGTCTACATAGGCCAATCTCCAAACAAAATGTCTACATAGGCCAATCTCCAAACAAAATGTCTACATAGGCCAATCTCCAAACAAAGTGTCTACATAGACCAATCTCCAAACAAATCAGTTTGATGCCTCTAAACAATCTCCTGTACATCAATCTTTATCCAGGGGACTTCACGCGTAGACGTCATTAAACAAAAAGTTCCCGCGAACGAGAAGAAGATCATATTTTCAGTGATATAATTTCTCATTGTATCTCTACTGGTTTCTCATGCTATCATGCCTCATTGTATCTCTACTGGTTTCTCATGCTATAATGCGTCATTGTATCTCTACTGGTGTATGATGCTATCATGCGTCATTGTATCTTTAATGGTTTCTCATGCTATCATGCCTCATTGTATCTCTCGTGTTTTTTAAATGTTATTTGTATCTCTCTTTTTTTTAATGTTATCATTTGTATATTTTCTGTTTTGTAATGTTATCTGTTGTTATTTGTATCTCATGGTTCTACTTTTATGGGTATGTCTAAAAAAAAAGGTCTGTTGCCCTTCGCAAATGAAGATGGCGACATCATCAGACGTTTTTATGTTGTTGATGTAACTTGCGCTGTATTTGGATTACAGTGAAAAAGAAAACTGCGCTGGTCACCAACCTCACTCTCTGGTCGCTAGCTACCTTGGACCAGTGGCAAGGCATGATTCAAGACCACTAGAAGTAACTCCGGATACGTGCACTCTGGTTCCCCCCTCCCCTCTCCCCCCACCCCCATATACATTGAGTCGCTTGAAACTTGCAGAATTCGATCGTCTACCTTTTCCGTTCATCACTTTGAGATGCGAGTTCTTTACGTCTCGACCTCGGTGACCCCATTAGTATGTCTATACTGCGTGTGGCGATATGATTGTGATATTGGTTTAAACACTCAAGGTACTGGGTTCAAATCACGCTGTGTTCGGTTGACCAGACCGCGTGTATGGTGTGTTTTATTCAGTGTATCCCGGTATTTGGGCAGTATTTTTTCGGCAAACGGCAAGAAGTAACCCATAGCATTACTGCCGTAGGGGTGTGAAGTGTTAGCGATCTCACATTTCAAAGGCTCGACTATATGAGGGCGGTAGCCATCTCCTCTCCCTCGCCGCTTTTACGTCCCGGACTGAACCGGTACCAATTTGAGGTTGGGTTGACCCGGGTACCATTGCGGTCTTTAAAAACATTACCACCTCAACTGGGGAATGAACACAGGACCACTCAGATGCGAAGCCAGCGCGCTAACCACTGCGCTACGTGGCTCCACAGCAAGATCAAAAGGGCAAGATCAATAGGAAAATCGAGACAAGGTGTCAGAAAACATCCGCGGTGACTTATCAGCTTTCACCGCTGCTTAGGCCCCCTAGCATTAGTTTGGCAACAAAGCAACAACTGATAAACAGTATATGTATGCGACTATGTGCTACCAGTGCCAAACATGACCTCTGTCCAGATTACGTGAGAGAGCAGAATTTCGACGTGTGAAGTGAAGTGTTTGAGGAAGGTCATCGGAACGACGACATTCGAAGTATGGTCGGCACTACGTCTTGTGCCGATACATTTCTAAGCAGAAAATAATTTGGTTTGGCCATCTCATGAGAATGGACCCTCATCACCTTCCGCTGGTGGCTTAAATCGCTTGTAGATGTGGCTATAGCGACAAGTGGTCGGTCGCGAAACAAGGTGAATAGAGGACATTAAAGTGATTGTGCAGCGACACCCGCTTACACTGATCGACGCAACGCACTCGGCGCAGAACAGACGACTTAAACTCCCCACGGCGCTCAACAGCACAAGTGGAAAAGAAAAACGAACTATCTAAATATCACAGTTTCTTCTTGTTGACCCAACTCTAAATGGGTACCTTACGACGGCCGGCGAAAAATTAAACCAGTGGCGGGGAGCTACTCAGCTCGTGCTCAGTCGTCAACGCGTCCACCAATGAAATATACAGTGAGGGCGCCTAGGTGAAACAAAGTCAAATCTTTGAGCCACGGCCCGTTTATTTAAGCGGCACGATAGAATAACTCACGAACAGCTGTTGTAGTCGTGCCCAACATATGAGACACAGATAAGGATCATGTGACAATCGCCAGTAGCTATTTCTGGACATGCTCTGTAGCAGGTGTTCTCAACAGCTGTCCTCAACAGGTATTCTGAAAAAATGTTCCGTGGACCCTAGGGTTGATATCCTGTACTCTGTGTGACAAGACGACCTACCTTCCACGGCCTTTTTTTGTTCATTATTATAGTTTTTTTTCTGTCCAAAAACTATATAAACTTTGTAAATGGAAGCTTGAATACCTCTATTACCCAAAATATCTCTTCTAACTCTGAATATAAAAAAAAAACAACCAGAATATAGTTTTCAACTCTGAATATAAATATTTTATCCCTGAATATCCCTCAAAATTTAGATTTTCTCTTTTAAAAGTAGAATATTTCACTTAATCTAGAATATCTCACTTAACACATAATATCTCACTTAATCTAGAATCACTTATCCTAGACTATCTCTCTTACCTTAGAATATCTCTCTTATCATATAATATCTCTTATCCTAAAATATTTCTCCTAACCTAGAATATCTCTCTTATCTTAGAATATCTCTCCTAACCTAGAATATATCTCTTAACCTAGAATATGTATCTTGACCTAAAATATCTCTCTGATCCTAGAATATCTCTCTGATCCTAGAATATCTCTCTTAACCTAGAATATCTCTCTTATCCTAGAATATCTCTCAACCTAGAAAATCTCTTTTTTAACCTAGAATATCTCTCTTAACCTAGAATTTCTCTCTTATCGTAGAATATCTCTCTTATCGCAGAATCTCTCTTATCGCAGAATCTCTCTCTTAACCTATAATGTCTCTCTTAACCTAGAATACCTCTCCTAACCTAGAATATCTCTCTTAGCATATTCTTAGATTATCTCTCGTAAACCAGGCTGTGACACCAATGACGTTGCAGGCCGCAAATATGGCTTAGTTGGCTAATGTAGTAAGCAAAACGCTGGTTTAATACTTGTCTCCGGAGATTATACTAACCTCAAGCAAACCGCTGCTTTGCTTGAAGATAGAGATTTGTTGTTGTTGCTTACATGTTTGCCTCACTAGTTTCTACTGGCGGAGGCGCGCCATTTTCCACCCCAGACCGTAGTCCATTGGGCGATATCAGGACGCATTAACCAGTGCTTGGATGAATGTACGCGTCTGTATGTACCTATGCTAGGTTTGTGCGACCTCAGAGGCTAGCCCAACCAAAGTGCAATGGAAGGGTCTTACCATGAGGGCGCGTGTGAAAGTTGTGCAAGAGTGGGACTGTAGGACAGAGTCAAATGAAACAGAGTGAGGGAAGAAGGGAGAGAAGGGAAAGAGTTGCCCCCAGGGTGGTCCCTTGCAGAAAGTCATGATATGAGATGGAAATTAGAATTGACTCATAAAACCGACTTCATTGCACCTGAAATACTTTGAATACTTTGAATTCTGGTTTTAGAACATGAATGCTATGCCTGCTATCAGGTTGCTAAAGGCTATTCGCTGTAGGTTTGTTTTTTGCTGTATTTACTTCTCGTGTCTTTCTAGGCCTGGGTAAAGGAAGATTACCAATTAGGCAGGAATTTACATAATTTTTAGAATTGTGTATGGACAGCGATTAACAACCTTGCATTATTTACCCCTTCCCGTAACCCTCCCAATTTAAAAAAAACACACACAAAAAACAAGCGTATATGTACTAATATTTGCAAAATAAAATCTTGTCAATATTACAGCCGTATTCTTTAGAATCTTAAACAAATCAAATCCCAGTAGAAACCAGGCATGTGCCTACCACATCAGCAAAAAGGAAACTTTAGATGATGTGGATCGGACAGAAGCTTGAACACTGCACGGCTCCCAAATATCTAGGCGTAAAGTTAGACCTTACGTTGTCCTACATGACGCACCGTCAGGAATCAAAGCGAAATATATACGCAAGAAATATCATCGGAAGGCTGACCGGCACACAGGGAGGGGGGGGGGGGGAGGGGGAGGACGCAGCTATAAGTCCTTCGAACATCGTAACTTTTCATCTGTTTCCGTACCTGAATAGCTGTATACGCTGCACCAGTTTGGAATAAACTCTGCTCAAGCGAAACTAGTTGAACACATCAATAAATGAGGCGGTCGCATAGTATCAGGGTACATAACACACACCGCCATCGATGACATATACCCCATGATTGGCATATCAGTACATGCGATTCGAAGAAGCGTCGCAGCAGAAATTGAGCGAGACAAACAGGAGGACGACCCGAAACCCCTAATGTTTGGACATCAGGTACAGAGCACAAGACTCAAGGATCGAAGAAGGAATGCTAACCCGGTACTCAGAAAATGAAGTCGGATGTGTTGAACACACGAAACACCAAAATGAAGCTTATGGTAGACAGCCTAAGCAAGGCAATAATGCAAGCCGCCACTGAAACCATCCCAAGAGGAGCTAGGAAAAACTATAAGCCCTACTGGAATGATGAGTTGCAGAAAGTGGAAGATGCAGTAACAAATGCTAGGAACATGGCAGAGCGAGAAAAATCCATGGAGGCAAACATCGCCCTCAAAGCCGCAGCGGCGAAATACAAACACACGCTCAAGCAAACAGCAAGAGAAAGCTGGAAAAATAAAACGGAAAGTCTAAACCTGGACAAAGACGGGAACAAGCTATGGAAGCTAGTCAGAGCCATGAACGACGAAACCCCGTCAAATAAACAAATTACTATCAAGCTGGGCGAGAACTTGATCACAGGTAAGAAAGCCGCAAACGCCTTTGTCGATCACTATGCCAGAGCAAACCACACCGAGGTCCCTGCAGATAAGCATACAGACATTAGCGAAGAGCTAAAGGGACACGAAAACATAAATACGGCTCCCGAAGAGCACATGATGGCCAAACTAACAATGCGAGAAATGGAAGAGGCTATGAGAACGCTAAAGAAAAGGAAATCTCCCGGAAAAGACGGGATAACAAACGAAATGCTGATGGGGCTGGGCCAAACAGCGAAGAGGAAACTACTATCAGTCCTGAACCAAAGCTGGAAAAGGGGTATTGTACCCCAGGCGTGGAAAGACGCAATACTGGTACCAGTACCAAAAGCAGGAAAGGATAAAACAGATCCAAATGGATACAGGCCCATCAGCCTACTGAGCTGTGTCGGCAAGCTGATGGAACGGATGATAAACACCAGACTGATGTGGCATCTGGAAGAAAAACGAATACTAATTCCACAGCAAGCCGGCTTTAGACAGCACAGATCCACTGAGGACCAGGTCATCCTCATAGCCCAGGAGATAGAAGATGCCTACCAGGCACAGAAACACACAGTAGCTGTTTGGGTGGATCTGGAAAAGGCATTTGACAAAGTCTGGAAGGACGGACTTAGAGTCAAGCTAAGAAGAAGTGATGTCTGTGGGAAGATGTACAAGTGGATCAACCACTACCTCAAACAAAGAACGGCCAGAGTCCAAGTACAAGGGCAGATGAGCAAAAAGGTGACACTCGAGCAGGGAGTACCCCAAGGGGGAGTATTGTCACCCACACTCTTCCTGGTATATATAAACGATATTACAGAGAATATACCAAGAAGAGTCCATAGCTCAATGTTTGCAGACGATCTGGCTATGTGGACCTCTGAAAAGAATCTCACCATAGCAAGAAATCGGATGCAGACGGCCCTAACATCGTTGGAAGAGTGGGCGAACTCATGGCTGGTCAAAATAAACGAGGAGAAAACCACGTGCACAATATTCTCGCTTTCATTAAAACCCCAAAGTACCAAATTAAGTCTTAATGGCAAAATCCTGCAGCCAAACGACAACCCAACCTATCTGGGAGTCACATTTGATCGGCGCATGACATGGAAATATCAGATTGAGAGAAACCGAATGAAAGCCAGAGAAAGAATGGCAATCATGAGGAAACTTGCTGGCACAAGCTGGGGAGCAGATGAAGGCATACTAAAGAAACTGTACACTGGAAGAGTGAGACCAGTTCTAGAGTATGGCATTGCGGCATGGACAACAGCAGCGAAGGCGAACTTCGATAAAGTTAACAAACTTCAAAACCAAGCCATGAGAATTATAACAGGTGGCATGAAGTCAACGCCAATTGTAGAACTCGAAAAGATTACAAAACTGCAATCCATGACCGATAGAAGAGACTGCAGAGCCCAGCTGCAGTCAGAGAAACTCCGAAGACTGACGGACCACCCAATGTACCAGAGACTAAACAATTTGGGAAATGGGAAACTAAAGCGGAGAAACTTTGCAGAAATAGCCAAAGCAAAGATGCACGAAGATCCCATAAACGCACTAACAACACCAAAACCCATCACTACTGTACGAAAACCTACCTGGAGGAAGGATATATTTCCAGAGGTGGTAGAAAATATACCAGGTATTGCAAACAAAAACTGCCAGACTGAAAAAGAAAGGAGAGACACTACCCTAAGCTTCATAACGAAAAGCTACCCAAGCATGGACTGGACCCATGCATACACCGACGGTTCTGTAACAAACACTACACAGAACGGAGGGGCAGGAGCATTCCTGAACCTACCAAATGGCAGAAAAATAACACTGTCATTCGCTACTGGTAAGTACACAAGCAATTTCAGAGCGGAGGCAGAGGCACTGAGGGCGGCAGTGGAAGAAATGGTGACACACAGTGAAAATGAGAGCCATATAGTCCTGCTGACAGATGCTCTCGCCGTAGTCACAGCGCTAAAAAGCCAGAAAAACACTGAGCTTAATGACTTAAGAGCAGCACTCTGCAAACTGTGCCAGCAGTCCGCACCAAAAAGGGTAGTGGTACAGTGGGTCCCGTCACACTGCAACATCCAAGGCAACGAGGAGGCAGATAGACTGGCAAAAGAAGGTGCAAGACTACCACAAACAGATACCAGTATGACGTACGAAGAGTCAAAACGGCTTATCAAAGCCAGATACATGACCAAATGGGAAACCGAACATACTGGTTACACCAAAAACGATGCCTATTACCAGTTGAACCGAAGAGAGCAGGTAGTTGTCTTCAGACTTCGCACTGGCCACAACAGACTGAGGTACCACCTATTCAACAAATTGAAGATAGGGTGTACCGACGAATGCCCGTGCGGTACTAGTAAAATGACCACTGAACATCTGCTGCAGAACTGCCCGACATACGAGGATCAGAGAGAGCAGATGTGGCCATTACCAGTGGAACTGCATGACAAGCTCTATGGCAGTGGCGAGAGCCTCAGGATGACCGCCGCTTTTCTCGAAAAAATAATGCTTACTGTCTGACTGTGTACGCAGAAGAAGAAGAAGAAGGATGTGTTGCACCGAAAGTTGCAAATATCACAGTCAGGATGTAAACTAAGATACAACGCATTCCGTTCTCTGGACTACATTCTGCTACTTAAGCCCTTTCAGGGCTTGGTAGCGGGAGATTGAGAACGAACGAAGCCAAACCAAGCCAAATCCAGACATAGTTTCCTAAAATCAACAATGCCGATACAACCAAGCCATGATAGCCGCTGTATCAAGAGATGACACGAATTAATGCAGACCACAGAGATGGAACTTCAGGTGGAACCTGCCCTCGGGCATCATCTACAATACACAACATGAAAGTTGTTGAACCATCTACAATACACAACATGAAAGTTGTTGAACCATCTACAATACGCAACATGGAAGTTGTTGAACCATCTACAATACACACCATGGAAGTTGTTGAACCATCTACAATATACACCATGGAAGTTGTTGAACCATCTACAATATACACCATGGAAATTGTTGAACCATCTGCAATACACACCATGGAAGTTGTTGAACCATCTACGCAACATGGAAGTTGTTGAACGGACTCCGAACTGGTGTATCCCGGTGCAAGAGGGATATGAAACAATGGGGGATACACAGATGATGATACATGTAACTGTTGCGCAATACAAGATCCAGGCCAGCTGATGACCTGCCTCAACATCCAGGAAACATGCAACGGGTGTAACATGCTAGAGGCAAATGACAAGGCAATCCATGTCGCTGAATACTAGATGCATACTGTATACGTTCGCTTTAACGCAGAAAGAGAAGACACATTATTCTGAATGCACTTTTTGAGTCATAAAGGGTAAAATCTAAGTCATACAATCATGCAAAGACAGAAGGACAAGACGCGGGACTATTTTGTGTCTTAGGCATGGGTGAATACTTGTGGTCGAGTAGATCTCTCACCCACCAAGAAATTACAAATAAAATAAATGTTTCTGTTCTGTTTCTAAGAATCGAAGTCACTGCACTCCGGCCATACCCATAGGTGCTCAGTCTCTCATCAAATGGCGTAAGGTATGGATGCTGATCGTCGTTGTAGCTCGCTGGTTGTACACTCTCCTGCTCCAACTTCTCACGTACCATACTCCGCCCAAACCTCGTTTAATGTCGAAACTTTGCAGTCTGTGGATTGCTGCTTCATTTATTGCGGTGTCCTCATCTAGCAGGCGGTCATTGATTGATTTCAGAATGTCACTTCTACTCTTCACTAATGTTCCCATGATGGAAGCTTGTGAAGCCATGATGTTTCATTGCCCTGAACTCCAGCATGAGTAGGATAGTAGATCCATGTCTTCTCCTGGAGGTTTGAGGCCTCAACATCTGCTATCCACTCGTGCCTAAGCCATCCCTTCTGTACTTTCTGAAGTACGGCTTGTGCTCCCGATGACTGCCCTTGTTATAGAAGTCTCAGACATCCATTTCAGTGCTGAGGTCACTGCTTCCGTCTCCATTCTCATACTGGAGGTTGTTGACATGTATGCCCTACTGCGCTCAGCAACGACCTCTCCTCTCACTCTAGCCGAGAAACCCCAGCCTGATGTCCCACTACGCACGACTGATCCGTCGGTGTATATGACGGCGTCACTCTACTGCGTGTCCTCAGTTATCAGCTGATTCACCTCGTCCTCTGCTCTCCCGTTGCTCCATTCTCTGCATTCCTTGCCTAAGGTTATGATGTGTCTTTATTGCCTTGAATTTTCCTTTTAATTCTAAACACTTTAGTAGTATTGTTGGTAGTGTAAACAAGAAACTGGTTTCGTGGTCTCATGTTCCTACTCATTGTGTTTGTCTCTTGCATAGTTCTCACATGGACGCCCAACACTCAGCTCTCGTATTAGCTCTGCTCCCTAATTGTAGAACTGACTCGGGGATAAAGAGAAGTGGGGGAAGGTCTTTCTATTTTCTTGAAGCTTTTAGTTTCTACTGAGAATTTGAACAAGAAAACAGCGAAATCACATACTTCGAGAGAAAGAAAGTTGTCCAAGCTGACAGAAGGAAACAGAACCAACCCAACGATGACTACCACACCCTTGATTCAGCAAGGGCAGGCTATCATTCTTCGCTTCAGGACTAGGCACAGTAGACTGAATAAACATATGTACAGGCTTTGTCTGTCTGCTTCGCCGCTGTATACACGTGGGACATGTAAACAAACTGCCGAGCATGTTTTGCAGGACTGCCCTCTGAATGGTCAGTTAAGGAGGATCACTGGCTAAATGATTTGACACTACAATCAAAGTTCTATAGAGCTAAAGAACGAATGCAGTCAACGGTCGAGTTCATCGCGGAAATTCGTCTGATGGTGTAAACATCTATGATACGATCACAAGAAGAAGAAGTTTCTACGGGATGGGATAGTCAGCCCCATGCCCACCTCTTAGTCGGCTCCTACAACATAGAAGGCGAGCCCAAGTAACACCTAGAGTTCGTTATTGGTTCACTTGCACACTGGTGGACCTCACGAGGAGCGTTATTCGCCTCAACTGGACCAGACGCGTCCATGTACGCTCGTATGAATACATACGAGATACAGTCGTTAAGCAGATGTCAAATGTATCGATACAGCAATATATTAGACAGGTCTGATAATCACTGCGTGCCTAAAACCTACACCAACTGAAAAACATACCCTCTAATCGACGGAGCGCCACCTGTGACGCAAAAGAATTGTCGAGTCAGAAATAAAAAGAGAGAAACAGGTAAACGACCCAAGCCACTCTATGTTTTAACATCAGGTGTAGCGTACTATAATCAAGGCAAAGTTTCTTACAGTTCACAGACTATACCTGGAAAACGCTGCATCGAAAGATGGAACGAGCTGAAGCAGGTCACCTGGATCAAATCACGGAAGAAACATGCCCCTGGATATAATCCGCCTTATGCAACATGGTCAGGTCAGGTCATCCCTCAACCGGTGAGATCGTTTGGGCACACATGAAGACTTCCTCACAACGCCACGCCACCCACCTCTGTCAGATGCCGCTGCCTGTGCCTCTTCTGGTCGGAGATTGGTCCATTCTTTTATGTTATCCTTCCATCTCCTTTTGGGACGGCCTCTTCGTCGTCTGCCTTGCATCTTTCCGTGGAGGATCGTATTTGCATGACCATTTGATCTCGATATGTGACCGTACCAAGCGAGTTTCCTTCTTTTGACAGTTGCCAAGAGGTCTTCAAAAGGCCCTATTGCTGTTGTAATTCAATCTGGTATTTCCTCATTTGTAACTCAATTTTTCTACTAAATAGTCTCCTATCTGGCGTATTATGATGGAGGATAAACCTAAAACGATGGGGATACAGGAATGATGAAACATATGAATGTCGAGCAACACAAGACCAAGACCACCTGATGATCTTACCAAACCTCCCGGAGACTTGCAGTATGGACAACCTCCTGAGTGGCAACAACAAGGCAATTCATGTGGCTGAGTACTTGGGGAATTATGTGTGATATAGTGTCCAGGACTAGGAACAAAGAATCATTAAGTAACAGCAATTTTATTATAAAGTGCATGGAAGAGTATACACAACGGAAAATCTTTTCAGAACATAAAATGGCTCTTTAACAATAATCTTAGTACAGATTGTGACGACTGTTATGCGCATGCGCAATATAGCGTACAACATGGCCGCCCCAATGTCGTATTGCACTATTCCCGAACAAAAGATGTACGTCATTTTGCACACATGTATGTACGTCCCCTGCAAAGCGTACACTTCGTGGCTCCAAGTTGTACATTTGTTATTCGAAATTGCTAAAGGGATATTGTCATTCTAATTGCCACAACATGTCATAACGATTAGGGGATTTTTGGCAGATTTTTCTTCTTGGCCTCACCGGTTTTCATCAGAAACAGACAAACATATGCTAACGGGTTGTGTGAACCAAACCCCAACAAGCCAGTAATGGTTCATGCTGGTCTCTCGTCACTGGGCCAAGCTGAAATTCGTTTTCTTTAACCAGGTATCGATAGACAACGATTACTGCAGGCCACGAATTCTTCTTCGCCTAGATCAGTGCTCTTCAATCCAGTTGCTAGCGCCCACTGGTGGATGATTTTAGCTTTCACGTGGAAGGTAGCAGGATAATTGCATTCTGTATTTGTAAAATATTGTTATTATTAAGGCGATGCAGAAGCTGCACAACCCGAGGAAACTGGGAGAATACCAGCAAACCAACAAAAGGGAAAATATTGAGAAGCTGTGTTTTCTACGTGACAGCATACTGCTGGGCAACATGGACATTTACCGAAACCTCAAGCAAGAGAATCGAGTCATTCGAGTTGAAATGTTATAGAAAGGTCCTCAGAACTCCATTTACCACCTTTAACAGCACGCTTGGGATGGGATGAAAGCTGCTACAACCCACTACTTAACATAAGAGCACACAAAGGTAAACTTACTAATTGTGGGCATTAAACAACAACAAAAACTTATTTTTTTTTAAAGACATACCGCGGTCATCTTCGCTAGCGATGGGAACTGTTTACGATTACATTCAACGAACCAAATATACTTGGAATTCTTGGAATCCTGGTATTTAAGCAGGCATGTTAATATATGTTGCCAGGTAGTTGAAGACAATGGCTATACGTAGTAGGTATTTTACGACTTCCTGCGTCTCCCTAGGCCTGGGGGAAGGTGCAAATAATTTGGGTAGATTTTTAACTAGAATTATTGTTCGGGCAGCGGCCCACTCTTTTCGATTTCTAACTGCCAAGTGATTTTTAAAGTGCTCGACACTATTCACGGGAGTCCGATCTCACTACCCAAAGATCAGGAGTCCGATCTCATTACCAGAAGATCAGTGGTCCGATCTCAGTACCCAAAGATCAGTGGTCCGATCTCAGTACCCAAAGATCAGGGGTCCGATGTCACTACCCAGGGATCAGGAGTCCGATGTCACTACCCAGAGATCAGGAGTCCGATCTCACTACCCAAAGATCAGGGAAATGTTTACCAGAAGATCTACGTGCAAAAAATCCCGGTTCCCATCGTGATTCGAACCTGCGACCTCCAGCACCCGAAGCGGACACCTTACCTTGAGATCACTATGTGGTCACCAAATAGTGCAGATCACAGCGCTGTTGGACGACTAGAGTTTGTAACATATTGCAAGGGAATTTGTACAAGATAGGAGGGAAATTGACGACATAAGAAAAGAGAGAAGATAAAGAATGCACGTGATATGCTAGAACAGCTGATAATTGGCATGTCACCCAACTCTGAGAATGGGTTGCACCTAGTAGGGTACATTTTGAGCACCAACTGAAATAGATAAAGTGTAGGAAACCATTGTATGATAATTGTTGCAGCATTTCACAATAATCGGATCATTATCCGTAAGGTTTACAAAAAACAAACAAACACAAATATGTAAATGTCATGGATTTTTCAGTCACACCCTGTATGTGTGTGTGTATGTGTGTGTGTTTGTGCTTGCTTGTGTATGTGTGTCGGCATCATCATCATTATCCTCTGGTTGATCAGTCCGATACTGGTTGTAAGGTTGTCTGAGCATATCTCTCCATTTGACACATCATCTCTGGTTGATCAGGTCTAAGACTATAAGACTGGTTATAAAGTTGTCAGACCGTGTCTCTTCATTTGACCATAACCTATGCAGCTCTCTTCATTTTAGAATAGGCTTGTACTTGTCTCAGCATGCCTAGATGTAAATGTTGTTTAGTCGTCTGCTTCGTCTTTCTCTTTGAATCTTGCCCCCAAGTACGAGGGTTATTCAGAAAGTAATACACCAAATCGTTTGTCTCAGAAGGAATCGCAGGTCTCAGACATTTGGTCCACGTGCTTTGCTGATAAGCCAATGGTGCGAGGCTACCATCTGAGGGATTACGACCGAACGCCTCTAAGCCGGAATCCCGCCCAAAATCTCAGCACCACTGCGATGGGAGGCTACGATATGGTTGGGACCTGGGGTTCGCGTCTCAGCCCGACCCGGTCGAGCAGCAGAACGAGGTCTCTGCCGTCCGCCGATCAAAGCGGGCGGTAAGCTGCTCGATATTCACCCCATACGGCGTTGAGGTGTGAAACCACTAGTAGAAGACTTAGTTCTCGGTCGGGGTGTCGTAAGCAGTAGAGCAGCCACCTCACTGCGAACTGTTGAGACTCAGCCCTTGATCATGAGATATGTCCGCACACCAGGCGAACAACATCTCCGTCCCATGACCAGGCTTGTCCCCTGGTTAAATGCACTCCTGCCTCGCTCTTTACCTCTGTCTGCTATCAGTCATCCCAATGGACGCAGAAGAGATGCAGGCCAGCGGACATTGCACCTCTGCCTTATTGTGACAACCTCCCAGGTGGCGGGGTATGCTAGGCGTACCATCACTGCAGATGAGCCGAGAAAATAAAAGGAGCAAAGAGATACCTCACTCACATGCATATGCTACGTTTCTGGCAGGACGTGACGATCCTGGGACACAGACACACTGGACTGCCTCTCTTCCGAGATACTTGAAAAACTAGTACATACAGTCCATTATATCATATATCATTGCCACACCCTATAGACACGAGTGGGGAAGACTCGATAGTCCTGCAAGACAACTTCCCTAAGAGAGACAACTCTGACCAAAAACAACTGCTGCCATGCAGACAGGCTGGGGACAGTCAAAGGCTAAGCAGGGCATCCCTACAGAAACGCCTGTTGAAATCGGATGTACTGGGCCACAGGCTTAACAAAGTAACACAGTGCAACGTATATCGCTGTAACCAGCGTACAAAGAAGAAGAAGAAGAAGAAGAAGTTTGTCTCAGAAACTGTTTATGTAAAAGTCATGATATTTGTACACTAATATTCATGGATATGTCATGTAAATATCTGTATTATTCGACAAAATGCCTATCAGCGTGTACAGCCTTATGCCAGCGCAAAACAAGTGCATGTATTTCTAGCCTGTACCAGATTTGGTCTTGATCATGTCGCCATTTCTTGGCTGAATGAATCACTTCATCTTCAAACCTTGTCCCACGGAGTGCCTCTTTGAGTGGACCAAACCGATGAAATTCAAAGTGTGCCAAATCCGGACTGTAGGGTGAATGGGGTAGTACAGTCAAACCCAATCTGGTGATTGATTCCCCTGTTGTCAGACTTGTGTGAGGGCGCGCATTGTCAGGAAGGAGAAACAGGTCTGCTGAATTCTTGTGCGGCCGAACTCTGCGGAAATGTGGATTGAGTTTTGTCAATGTCTTAATGTAAGCTTGATTGTCTCTCCTCTTGGCATCACATCCACAACAATCACACCTCCAATGTCCCAAAAGACAGCGATCATGACCTTTCAAGCTGAAGGAGTTGTCTTGAATGTTTTTCTTCGTGGCGATTGCGGGTGATGCCCCTCCATGGACTGTTTTTTTGCCTCAGGTTCAAAATTATTTACCCAAAATTATTTACCCAGGTTTCTATAACGATATTAGCCAAATATTCTCTCCATCAGCATTGACATGATTCAACAATTCAGAAGAAATTGTTTTCCTTTGCAATCGATGGTAATTTGTGAGACTTCGAGAACCAATTTTGCGCAAACCTTAGAAAATCCGAGAGTTTTTATCACGGCGCTTACACTACCAATGCTGATTGACAGCTGTAAGGCCAGTTGTTGAGTAATGATTCGCCTATTAGTAAGAATAATGCTCTCAGCGCATTTCAAAATTTATACTTTGGTGGCTGTAATAGGACGTCCACTGCGCGGCCGATCAAGCAGCTCCGTACCTGCCGTTCATGATTCTTTGATTCTCTGAACCCAGCGAATATCTGTACTGCTGTAGACTACAAAACTTCCGTACATATCACACAGACGCTTGTGAATGTTTACAACCGTTTCCTTCTCTGCAACAAGAAATTAAATCACAATTCGCGGCAAATAACGCAAGCTGCTAACATGCTCCATTTCAGCAATTTAGTGCAGTCGTATTATTTGGCCGATTGCGGTGCAACTTGGTACACACAATTGGCACATGCCATATTTTAAGTGTTAAAAATTGCATGATTTAATTGTAATGATTAGTTGAGAAGAGCTATGTGATGCATTACTTTCTGAACGCCCCTCGTATCTTACGTAGAAGCTTTCATGTCTCATGTTGTGACTCAGTCAACTCAACGTTTATGTATCATTTTCATTTCTTATCTTTGTAGGCTTATCTCAGTAAAGGCATTGTCATTGGATCTTATTTCTGTCCAACTCACTCGTTCCATTCTATGGTAGCACCCCATTTCAAATGTTTCCAAGTTTGTTTAATTTTTCTTTTCTAGAGACCATGTTACAGCCCAGTACAGTGCATGTAATTGGTTATATATGATTACTCTTTTTCTCAGATCTGTCGACGATATTTTTTGAGGTTAGCATTTCCTGTTTTTTTCTCTGAAGCTCCCTTTTACCAGTGCAATCCGTGTCCTAACGTGTCTCATTGCGGACAACTTCTATGGTTTACCCTATACGTAAATTGTTTCGGTTATTTCGCCATTGAACATTATATTAATTGTCCTGTTGCTTGGCTATTACCATAGTCTTTGTCTTCAATGTGTTTATTTCCATATATATTCATCTTGTATATATCGACAGTTGTGTGCGCGCGTGTATGCGTGTGTGTATTTGTGTGTGTGTGTGTGTAGGAGTGTGTGTGTATGTATGTGTATCTGTGTAGGAATGTGTCTGTGTGTGTGTTGAGAGGGGGGGGGGAGGGGTGTCTGTGTGTGTGTGGGTGTGTGTGTGTGTGGGGGATGTATATGTGTGTGTGGGTGGGGGGGGGGGAGTGTCTCTGTGTGTGTGTGAGTGAGTGATAGAGAAAGAGTACGTTTATGTCTCTCTCTCTCTCTCTCCCTCTAATATTATTTGAGCCCTTCAGTGAAGCTAAGAATAGTAACGCTGTAACCGGCCAAGCATGTCAAAAGAGAAATCTAAGGAGGGCTGGCTATATATTCTGTACCTATTGTTTTGAGCCAAACAAGCCTCCACAAACATGATTAGGTCAACATTCCATTTAGCATGCATTTGTTGGTGACTATTCTGCACAAGAAGATGAAACAGTTTTAATGTTGATATATATTGCTGGTCTCCCAAGTCGCGGTTCATCAATAACGTTTTTCTTCCGTTTTGAAATGTTTCTACTCATTCTAACACTCTCCTCTGACTCAAACAATTGTCTCCATACTAAACCTTCATTATTCTGTAGATTTAAGGTTTCACACCCTCTGACCATAAAAAAAGAACGAAAAGAAAAACCCGAATAATGACTGGCTCTTCCACCGTGCAAGTAGACAGTAGGGCAGCCATGCTGTAGGTTATAATGCACATACTGCTCGATTGTTCTAATTGCTAAATGGCCCTTTTGTGTCCGGGGTTAGATTTTCCGATGTACATACTCTTCCATTCATTTTATAATAAAAATCGCTTTTACTTATAGTCTGTCCCTCTTGTGTGTGTGTGTGTGTGGGGGGGGGGGGGGGGGGTGGTAGATTCAGTTGTGTCGAGGTAAGGTGTCTGCCTCGGGTGCTGGAGGTGGCGGGTTCGAATCCCGGTGAAGACGGATTTATTTCACGTGGATCTACTGGCAAAAATTCCTGTGATCTCTGGGTAGTAAGATCGAACTCTCGTGTCCAGTATCGAGCACGTTGAAAATCTCTTGCTAGTTGGAAATAGAAAAGAGTAGGCTTAACAGCCGCTGCCCGGCCAAAATTCAAGTTAAAAATCTACCCAAGTTAAGTATATATATAGTTAATAATCTACCCAAGTTAAGTATATATATAGTTAAAAATCTACTCAAGTTAAGTATATATATAGTTAAAAATCTACCCAAGTTAAGTATATATATAGTTAAAAATCTACTCAAGTTAAGTATATATATAGTTAAAAATCTACTCAAGTTAAGTATATAAATATAATATATATAATCGTGGCTGACGTTGCCTTATTGTGAAATGCGTGAACTGTCTCGTGAAAATTGACCTACATGCGTATTCATGTTTTGAGTCTGAGGACATGCAATGATGGATGCCCTGTGTGGAATATGTGGATTCTGAGAAAGAAGAAGAAGGATTGGCAGAAGAGAAAGAAGAAGAGGGAAGAATGAGAAGATGAAGAAAGAGAAGAGGAAAGCTAGAGGGAGAAAAAAAAATAAGACAAGAAAAGGGGGTAAAAAAGATAAGGAAGAAGAAGAGGAAGCCGAAAACAACAACGAGAACGAAGAAGTAGATGAGCGCATTATAAAAACGAGAGCAAGAAGGTTAAAGAAGAAGAAGAACACACAAAAAAGAAGAGGAAGAAAAAGAATAGCAAGAAGCAGAAAGACGGCGAAGAGGAGGAGGACAAAGAAGAAGCAGAACAATACCAGCAGCATGAGCAAGACGAAGACAAAGAATTTTTTTTTTTTTTTTGCGTTCGCCTTATTTCTTTAATCCCGAAGGCGGTGTGCGTTGCACTGCGTTTTTATTTTGCGCCTGTCGGCCCAGTGCATCCGACTTCAGCATGCATTTTATGTAAGGGTCTGCTTCCTCCTGCATTTTCTAAGGGTTTGCTTCCCCTGGGTAACGGCCGGTGCTGTGATGGGGATCGAACCCAGCACCTTCTGGTTGTGAGCCGTGTCACTTAACCACTAGGCCACGCCGTCCCCAGACGAAGAATAATAATACATAGACTAAGAAAAAGAGGTAGAAGAAGAAGAAAGAAACAAGGTGAAGAAAAACTGAGAATAATATTAATAAGAATGAAAATAAGAAGAGTAGAACAATGAAAATAAGAAGAGGAAAAACAATTAGAACTAGAAGAGGAAGTACAATTAGAACTAGAAGAGGAAGTACAATTAGAACTAGACGAAGAAGTACAGTTAGAACTAGAATAGGAAGTACAATTAGAACTAGAAGAGGAAGTACAATTAGAACCAGAAGAGGAAGTACAATTAGAACTAGAAGAGGAAGTACAATTAGAACTAGACGAAGAAGTACAGTTAGAACTAGAATAGGAAGTACAATTAGAACTAGAAGAGGAAGTACAATTAGAACCAGAAGAGGAAGTACAATTAGAACTAGAAGAGGAAGTACAATTAGAACTAGAAGAGGAAGTACAATTAGAACTAGTAGAGGAAGTACAATTAGAACTAGACGAAGAAGTACAGTTAGAACTAGAATAGGAAGTACAATTAGAACTAGAAGAGGAAGTACAATTAGAACCAGAAGAGGAAGTACAATTAGAACCAGAAGAGGAAGTACAATTAGAACTAGAATAGGAAGTACAATTAGAACTAGAAGAGGAAGTACAATTGGAACTAGAATAGGAAGTACAATTAGAACTAGAAGAGGAAGTACAAGTAGAACCAGAAGAGGAAGTACAATTAGAACTAGAAGAGGAAGTACAATTAGAACTAGAAGAGGAAGTACAATTAGAACTAGAAGAGGAAGTACAATTAGAACCAGAAGAGGAAGTACAATTAGAACTAGAAGAGGAAGTACAATTAGAACTAGAAGAGGAAGTACAATTAGAACTAGAAGAGGAAGTACAATTAGAACTAGAAGAGGAAGTACAATTTGAACTAGAAGAGGAAGTACAATTAGAACCAGAAGAGGAAGTACAATTAGAACTAGAAGAGGAAGTACAGTTAGAACTAGAATAGGAAGTACAATTAGAACTAGAAGAGGAAGTACAATTAGAACCAGAAGAGGAAGTACAATTAGAACTAGAAGAGGAAGTACAGTTAGAACTAGAATAGGAAGTACAATTAGAACTAGAAGAGGAAGTACAATTGGAACTAGAAGAGGAAGTACAATTAGAACTAGAAGAGGAAGTACAATTAGAACTAGAAGAGGAAGTACAATTAGAACTAGAAGAGGAAGTACAATTAGAACTAGAAGAGGAAGTACAATTAGAACTAGAAGAGGAAGTACAATTAGAACTAGAAGAGGAAGTACAATTAGAACCAGAAGAGGAAGTACAATTAGAACTAGAAGAGGAAGTACAGTTAGAACTAGAATAGGAAGTACAATTAGAACTAGAAGAGGAAGTACAATTGGAACTAGAAGAGGAAGTACAATTAGAACTAGAAGAGGAAGTACAATTAGAACTAGAAGAGGAAGTACAATTAGAACTAGAAGAGGAAGTACAATTAGAACTAGAAGAGGAAGTACAATTAGAACCAGAAGAGGAAGTACAATTAGAACTAGAAGAGGAAGTACAATTAGAACTAGAAGAGGAAGTACAATTAGAACTAGACGAAGAAGTACAGTTAGAACTAGAAGAGGAAGTACAATTAGAACTAGAAAAAGTACAATTACAACTAGATGAGGAAGTACAATTATAACTATATGAGGAAGTATAATTAAAACGAGAAGAATAACAATTAAAACGAGAAAAGGAAAAAGAAGGGGGAGAAGGAGAAGAAGATCAATGAAAACAAGAAGAATAAGAACACGAATAAGAAGAACAAGAGCAAGATGAAGTGCAAATCGGCGAAAGGATCACAAGAAGAGGAAGGAGAAAGAATAACAGGAAGAAGAAGAAAACGAGAGAGAACAAAAAGGAGAAACTACGACGAGAATATGAACATAAAGAAGAAAAACAAGAAAGGGGAAGTTAAGAAGATGGAGCATTGAAAGAAAAAGAGAAATTAGGAAAGAGGGAATATGAAATAGAATACAAAAAATACATAAAAGAATATGGAAAGCCTTTATATCTTATGTATGCCCCTTCGATAAATTGTCCATATCAAATGTGTATACTGTATACCAATCTCTTTCATTTCAGATCTGCCGGTCATTGTCCACCCTGTTTGACACCTGACCATGCAGCGGAGTGGTGTGCTATTCGTGGCGAATTGTGATGCTCATCAAAGCGACTGATCCGTGCTCTATCTGTCGGGAAAGCAACACGATCCTTGCCTGGCACATCTTGAAGGGTAGCTCCACCGACATCCGTGAAATCGATAACGTCTAACCAAGCACAGGTTGCGCCCATTTCTACAACACAGGATGTCCCGTCATGCAATATTTTACCGCTCTTAAAAGTAGGTCAACGCGTTTTGCGCAAGCCTGGCGTGTTTAGTTTTTTCACTGGATTTGGGCAAGAAGGATATACCATCTGTTTCTAATGTAATTTATGTGTAGAAAAGTGAAAGGTATATAAATTAATGCGTGTATTTATATCATCCACATTATACAGTTAATATTAAATGTTTCAGAGTTCTGGAATACGTTTGTAAATTCGGAAATCCTCCCTTCTTCATGTGTGTGATTGTTTAAGTTTTTTACTAACGGTATTTGGTTGTATAGTTAATCTTATGCCAAGGATATTTGAGTAAAGAAACACATGTTTCTGTTTTAATTTGTGTGTAGGAAAGTGCAAGGAATATGCATTAATATGTGCACTGTATTATTCGTTCTTCACAGTTAATGTTAAACCCGTCATATCCTGGAATGAATGTGTAAATTATGCACTGTTATCTTAATTTCTGGGACTGTTCAAGTTTGTTTAAAGATATTTCAAGAGATATCAAGGATTTCTGAACATTTTTTTTCATCCCGTTTTAACAGATCTTTGAAAGGACTATACATGTGTCGAGATCAATCTGTTGTGATGTTTGAGCGAATAGAATTTGTTTCGGAAGCGGATTATCCTCATCAACTATCAGGACAAGTTTGGCTTCACACCTAACTGTCTTCACGGCACAGCTCTATCTTGTGTCCATCGTCACACGCGGAGGGTTATTGACAATTAGTTTGTTTACTCTTCCGGCAAACATTCATGTTTGGCGTGATCTATGTCTGGACGAGATGCAATCAAGAGCTTCATTTTCAGGGTTAGGGTTTTGAACTATGCTTGTCGGGTGCAGACATCATGCGCGTGCGTTTTGTCGAATTAGCATAGCTGAACTGAGGCGAGTGTCGCCCTCTGCCTTCTCAATCCTCATGGTCTTTTCCATATTGTTAGCGGACGGATTGTTTCCCGTGTTTGCCTCCAAATATCGCTCACAGACGTCGTTACACCTCAACGGTAATTTGGCCCGCAGCAGCGGAGGAGGTGGGAGTGGTGACGGTAGTGGTGGGGAAGGTGTGTTGTCCAGCAGAAGTAGCAGTAGTAGTGCTGGTACCAGCAGCAACACCGTTCGCTACAGAACAAAAGTTAAATCCAAGACCCTAGTACCAAAATTAGGAGATACGATTATGAATGGTGGAGTTGAAGACAGTCGAAATGTGAAACCTCTACGGTCGCATATCCATTTACAGTTTAGTAACAAAGATAGCGACGCTAAACGAGACGAAAATGACAGAAGAAAAGAGAGAGGAATAACAAACGACAAGAACAGTCAGATTCGTAGTATAGAGAAGGAATTAGATGACTTCGATCAATATTCTTCACAAAGGGACAAAACCATCGCTGCATTCGGGGGCTCACCATCTTCGCCGTCGTCTTCTGCAGGTTCGTCGCTAAAATCGTTTTCAGCATTGTCACCATCATCGTTAGCATCGTTTAAAATATTAAATAGCAGCAACAGTATAGACGAGGGTGTTGGGGACGCTTCACTTATAAGCTCTGGGATATACCATAGCAACCTTGACATTAACACCTGTCCAAGCATTTATCGTCTTATCGAGTCAGCGCCAAATGACGCATGCGCAGCACTTGCAAACAAACGCCAGTGTCTAGCCTTGACTACCAACATGGCCAGCATGGTGTGTGGCCAATGCCCAACTACCGATATATTCACAATCATGAAAAACTCTCGACTACGCTTCTGCTCGTCCTACCATGTCACGCCCGCCTCTTGTGCACATAATCCCCATACAGGATCCGCCTGCCCTCCCATCGAACCACGCTCAGCATGCCTGGATTACCTTCAAGAGATTATTACTGCCGACGACATCGTAGAGAAGAGATACGACGGATTCCTTGAGCTAATTGGAAGATACGACTGCAACAGTAGCTACTCTGTTAAGTGGCAGTGTCGGCACTGCAAGGTAGGCTCACTTTCTGGCAACTTTTTATGTTGTGTGTTGGTGTTTATTTTCGTGTTTTTTTGTGTGTCTGTAGTATTACCGATTTGTTATTGTCCTTGCACTTCGATGGTGTCTTTAAAATGATGTATTGATACGTTGTGTCGTAGTTTACAGCGAGGCTGTAGCATCTGCACCTTTTGAGCATACACTACATGAATCCGTTTTTGAGACCTGGTTTCCTGCCGAAGACGGATGTGTCGGACCGAGAGGTGCAAATATCGCAGTCAAGCTGCAAACTAGCGATACAACGCATTCTGTTCTCCCGACTACATCCTGCAACTTGCAAAGCCCTGTTTAGGGCTTGGAAGCGGGGGATTGAGAACGAACGGAGTAGTAGAAGGAGACCTGGTTTAGCTTCCCCGTTAAATCCACATTCTCTGCCAGATTGCATGAATGCAGCCTGTTTTCAGGGCCGCCTCTTGGAAACAGGATATCTTCTTCTTCTTCTGCGTATGCAGTCAGACAGTAACCATTATTTTTTCGAAAAAAGCGGCGGTCATCCTGAGGCTGTCGCCACTGCCATAGAGCTTGTCTTGCAGTTCCACTGGTAATGGCCACATCTGCTCTCTCTGATCCTCGTATGTCGGGCAGTTCTGCAGATGTTCAGCGGTCATTTTACCAGTACCGCACGGGCATTCGTCGGTACACCCTATCTTCAATTTGTTGAATAGGTGGTACCTCAGTCTGTTGTGGCCAGTGCGAAGTCTGAAGACAACGACCTGCTCTCTTCGGTTCAACTGGTAATAGGCATCGTTTTTGGTGTAACCAGTATGTTCGGGGAAACAGGATATAGTCTTTCACAAATCTTGATCGCTTGGTCTTGGTCAGTATGCTGCACCTAACTGAAAAGATGTGCAGGTCTCGGTCAGGATTCTGCACCTGACTGAAGGGATGTGCAGGTCTTGGTCAGGATGCTGCACCCGACTAAAGGGATGTGCAGGTCTTGGTCAGTATGCTGCACCTGACTGAAGTGATGTGCAGGTCTTAGTCAGTATGCTGCACCTGACTGAAGTGATGTGCAGGTCTTGGTCAGTATGCTGCACCTGACTGAAGGTATGTGGAGGTCTTGGTCAGGATGCTGCACCTGGCTGAAGGGATGTGCAGGTCTTGGTCAGGATGCCCACCTGACTGAAGTAATGTGCATGTCTTGGTCAGTATGCTGCACCTCACCGAAGGGAAGTGGCGATCTTGATCAGTGTGCTGCACCTGACTGAAGTGATGTGTAGGTGTTCGCCATTATGGTACACCTGACTGAAGTGATGTGCAGTTTTTGGTTAGTATGCTGCATCTGGTTGAAGGAATTAGCAGGTCTTGGTCAGTATTCTGCAACTGACTGAAGTGATGTGCAGGTCTTGGTCAGTATGCTGCACATGAGTGAAGGGAGCTGGAGGTCTCGGTCAGGATGCTGCACCTGACTGAAGAGATGTGGCGATCTTGGTCAGTATGCTGCACCTCACTGAAGGAATGTGGTGGTCTTGGTCAGTATGCTGCACCTTACTGAAGTGATGTCCAGGTCTTGGTCAGTATGCTGCACTTGACTGAAGTGATGTGCAGGTCTTGGTCTGTATGTTACACCTGACTGAAGGGATGTGGGGGTCTTGGTCAGTATGTTACACCGGATTGAAGTGATGTGCAGGTCTTGGTCAGTATGTTACACCTGACTGAAGGGATGTGGAGGTCTTGGTCAGTATGTTACAACTGAGTGAAGGGAAGTGGAGGTCTTGGTCAGTATGTTACACCTGATTGAAGGGATGTGGAGATCTTGGTAAGGATGCTGCACCTGACTGAAGTGATGTGGAGGTCTTGGTCAGTATGTTACACCTGACTGAAGTGATGTGGAGGTCTTGGTCAGTATGTTACACCTGTCTGAAGGGATGTTACACCTATTCCTGACGTGAGAAATGGAGGTCTTGGTTATTGTACTTGTATTACAGACTTTCTGTGACGTGAAATATGGAGGTCTTGGTCAGTATGTTACACCTTTCTCTGACGTGAGATGGGGTGGTCTTGATCAGAATGTTACACATTTATCTAAAGTGAGAAAGGGAGATCTTGGTCTCCAGGAGAAGTAGAGGTCTTAGTCAAGGTATTATACCTTTCTCTGACGTGAGAAGTGGAGGTCTGGGTCAGTGTATTACACCCTTGTCTGACGTAAAATGTGAACATCTTGGTCAGTATGTTACTCCTTTCTCTGACCGAGAATGTGGACGTCTTGGTCAATATGTTACTCCTTTCTCTGATGGGAAATGTTGATGTCTTGGTCAGTATGTTACATCTTTCTCTGACGTGAAATGTAGACGTCTTGGTAAGTATGTTACACCTTTCTCTGACGTGAGATATATAGGTCTTGGTCAGTATGTTACACCTTTCTCTGACGTGAGATATGTAGGTCTTGGTCTGTATGTTACACCTTTCTCTGACGTGAGATTTGTATGTTTTGGTCAGTATGTTACACCTTTCTCTGACGTGAGATAGGTAGGTCTTGGTTAGTATGTTACACCTTTCTCCGACGTGAGATATGTAGGTCTTGGTCAGTATGTTACACCTTTCTCTGACGTGAGATATGTAGGTCTTGGTCAGAATGCTGAAATGTGTTTGTAAATCACTGTATATGAATTTGCATATTCTCGTCTCGTTTGTTCCTTAAACCGAGTCGTCATTGTCGTTGAGAAATCACGTCTGGATAGATAATGAATTGTACTAGCAAACCTCACGCAGAACATCTGCCCGTCAGTCGAACTGCGCCAAATAAAGGAATGACGATCAGTCGAGCAATTAAACTATCTTCTTCTCCCTGCATCCATCGTCTGCTGCCTCACATCCGCAGCTTATTCCCCCCCCCCCTCCCCCCTCCTCCGCCTCAACCATGGCTGCATAATAATATGTTTCTAATTTTGTCTTGAAGGTGCAATCAAACACTTTCATTTTAATTGTCATTTACCGTGGATAACGATTCAAAAGAAAGAGTTCTATTTAAAGCTTGAGACTTCAAGAACGCTGGGTTCGCTAATTATCAAATTTTCAAAGGAATCAGCTGAGCTAACTGCAAATGTCGCATCGACTCTACGCGTTACTAAGTGACGTCATTACTACTCAGTGTTGACAATTGATGGAAGTTAGTTGTGAAAGTAATCCACCATAATTGTTAACATATTTGGCGCTTTGTCGGTCAACACAGGTAATAGAGTGTGCCCATTTAGGCAAAGTGAGGAAATTATGTTTATTGATTGTTCATGTCACAGTGATGTGTCGATGGCAGTTGTCAAACTTGACAGACCGTAAACCTCCCCAAGCGGAATTGCTCCATTGGTCTGTAACCACTCGTTTCAGTTTCTAGTCTGCACCCAAAGAAGACTTGTAATTCTGTGTCATCGGGAGGCATTGTTTTTTTGCATTTCACTCTTACCACTCAGAGTTATTTGACCCCGCTACTGCATTACATGGGAAGCGGACTATTAAAGATTTTTTTTTTTAATATCAACAAAATTATTTTTTTTTAAAATGACAATCTTGATGAAAAGAGAACCAGGCTGGACAAAATGCGAGGAGCATATGAACAGAAAGTGAGCGAAATCACATCATCATTATCATGTGCCTTACCGGTTGGCGTTGACGATCATTAAAGTTCACCTGCTTCTAACATGTGTCACTTACAAACTCTGTTGTGAATTGTCGCCCGTGACATTCTCTCATGCTGTTCAACAACCTTTCTCTCTGCCTTCCTCTGTTTCTATTTCCTGTTATCTTTTCCGTAGTCAAACGTGCTCCAGGGGGCAGCGTGGGCTAGTGGTTAAGTGACACAGCTCACAATTCGAAGGTGCTGGGTTCGCTCCCGATCACAGCATCGGCCGTACCCCGGCGAAATAAACCCTTAGAAAATGCAGGAGGAAACAAACCCTTACATAAAAAAAACCTGCCGAAGTCGGATGCACTGGGTCGACAGGTGCAAAATGAAAATATAGTGCAACGCACACCGCCTTTGGGGAATAGAGAAATAAGGCGAACGAGAAAAAAAAATAACATGGAATCCGCAGCATTCTTCTATAAAACTACATTACCGTTGCTTCCAAAAATCTATCACATACTTTGGTAACAAGAGAGCTATCCAGACCGGCAGAAGAGACCAGATGGATGCTAGCATATTCGTGTCTGGCATGGATATATCACCACATTTCACCTCTGGGTAGGACATAACAGACTCAATAAACAAATGTACAGGTTTTCCACTGTGTGCGTGTGGGCTGAGAAAACAAACTGCTGCATATGATTTTCCTGTGTATAGCCAGCGGAGGAAAGATTATCTGGCCTATAAATTCAAAACTAGACTCCGACTATACGGAGCTAAAGAAGTCCAGAGAACGGTCGTTCATCACAGGAACTCGTCTGATGGCGTAAAAGTCAGTCAGCCAACAGGCGAAGAAGTAACACCATCTCAGTGTGGCAGTGTCATGCGAACAAGATGATGGCAGTGCATGAGATGTAAAGGCCACTACTCAAAGCTGGCTGCTAGCGCCAGGGCTAGAGACCCAAAGCAGCCAAGACCCTTCTTCACCTCCTTCCGGTTATCCTGGATAACAGACTGTAATAGAGCAGACTGGCTAAGCAGAAAGGATCGAAGAGGGAAGGCTAACCCGGCACCAAAAAATGCCATGCTGTAGTCTGATTTGTTGGACTGAAAGGTGCAAATATTGGTACCAAGCTGTAATGATTGATGAGGACAGAATGGAGAGACCAGCACAAAGAATACAAGCCAAAAAACAAAAACAAAAATTACGGCATAAACAAACGTGGCAGAGATGGGTAGACAAAAATCTTCATGGGTCTCAGAGACACTGCCACGTGCGATTGTGGAACACCCAAGGAAACACCAGAACATATTCTGCAAGAATGCCCTACCTATGCAGACCAAAGTGAGGCAATTTGACCTGGGGGAGCGACCATGCTCTAAAAGCTGTGGGGGACCGGCGAAGACCTAAAACGCACAGTCTACTTCGTTAACCTCACCGGACTAGAAGCATAGCATCAGTTGATCGATGAAGAAGAAGAAGAAGAAGGTGTTAAGCTTTAAACTACGACACAGCGAATTCCGTTCTCCGGGCTACATCCTGTTACTTGCAATGCAATCGGGGCATGGCAGTGGCAATTTGTGAACGCACGATGACGAAGAAGAAGAAGATAGTGAATATATTATCGTTTACGTCATACACATTCTTCTACTCTCACAGGCTTAGGCATCACTATTTATCACCTTGCTCAATCTCATCATGACAGTGGTCCTATTTCAAACATCTAACACACATACCCCTGTCTAAACCCACTTACAAAGGCACATACATACAGAAACACACATTCATACAAAGAGACACACACATACAAAGAGACACACACAAAGACACACACACACAAAGACAAATACACACATAGACACACACACACCCTCACAAAGATACACACTCTCTCACAAAGAAATACTCTCTCACAAAAACACACACACACTCTCTCTCACAAAGACACACTCTCTCACAAAGAAACACACACACACACACAAAGACACACTCTTTCACAAAGAAACACTCTCTTACAAAGACACACACACTCTCTCACAAAGACACACACTTTCTCACACAGACAAACACACATACTCTCTCACAAACACACACACTCTCTCACAAACACATGCACTCTCTCACAAAGACACACACTCTCTCACAAAGACACACTCTCTCACAAAGACACACTCTCCCACAACGAAACACACATACACTCTCACAAAGAAATACGCGCACACAAAGACAAACACACACAGGCACTCTCACACAAAGAAACACTCTCTCACAAAGACACACACTCTCTCACAAAGAAATACACACACGTTCTCATAAACACACACACATACACAACGACAAACACACACACATATAAAGACACACACACACATAAAGACACACACATAAAGACACAAACACACACACATACAAAGACACACACTCATAAAGACACACACACATACACAACGACAAATACACATACAACACAAAGACATACACACACTTTTAAAGACAAAGACACACGCAAACACAAAAACACACACACTCTCACAGAGACACACATACTCTCACAAAGACACACACAAACACTCACACACACAAAAACACATACACACACTCTCACAAACACTCACACACAGACAAAAACACACACAAACACTCACACACACACACACACTGCATACCATGTGACAGCAGAATTTCGATCCCAAATAACTGTGTGTGCCGACTTTGAAGATCTATCCCAGGCGATCAACTATGATCAGTACAGACAGACATGACTCATTGATTTCACATTATAGATCTGGTCAATATCTGCCTGCGTGCCATCCCTAAGTGATGTTTAGAAACCAGATAATTTCCTGTTCTGTTCTGTTAAGAATCGACGTTATTGCACGCCAGGTAGACCTATAGATGCTCAATAGAGTGTAGAAGGCTTCTGTTATTTTTCTTGTGGCGAATAGTTTTACGCAAACTGCGGAAAGTACTAACTTACTTACCTACTTTTCTATTTACCAATTTACTGTCCTATCTACTTTCCTACTTATCTACTTACTTATTTGCGTACTTACTTACTTATTTACATACTTATCTACTTACTTACCTACTGACTATTTACTTACCTACTGACCTATTTACATACTTTTCGTGTCCGACAATCTAAACAGATATTGGTCCAGAAATCAAATGTCATGTAAGCTCTTTCAAGTTCTGCCATGAGATCCGTTAAAGTGCATGGTTCTTGCATTCGTGGACATTCAAATGTTCGAGTTCATGGATGGTTCAAATTCGCAGACATCGTCGTCCACATATAACAATTTTTCTTTCAAGTTCGATTTACACATGAACACTCCAGTTCGTTGTCCGTTTAGGGCTCTGCACACCTGGTATGGCATATTACACCTTGTCGCAAGTTCTTCTTTGATCTTCATCCATTCCTCACCATATCTTTATTTATCGCATTTATCGGCTCGGTTTTGCTCAGATTTCGGGTTTGTGAACTGTACAGTTTGAAGGAACCTTTTCCTTTCATTTTAGTCGTCCCTCTTCGGGATTATATCCAAAAAGAGGACTACGTCTGACGTAAGACATCTCGCAATGTCTGGTGGTGCGATTGCATGAACATCTTCCATTGGTGTCAGTTTAAGGCACCATGTTACGATGCAACATGCCCCATTTACTACCACATGGACGTGTCTCGTGCGTTTTGACTCGATGCATACTGGCGCTGCGTATTCGCGTGCAGACATACTCAATGCAATGGCCGATGTACGCAACACGGTTAGTGATGCTCCGTATGCCGTGTGATTGTTAGATAACGCAGTATATTACTTCTTGCGCTAACTTTTTCTTTCAACACCTTACAGTATACCTTGTAGGGCAATGTGCGATCCATTCTAAGTAAATATGGATCTGTTAATGACAACATATTAGAAGTGGCCAAATCTGGTTTTACCAACAGGAGTCTTATATTGGCTTCCAAAACAAGCTACAAAAATTAAAAATAAGAGAGGAAAGGGGGGGGGGGCGGGGGGGATTATGTATATTCGTTTTTTTTTTATGGCGTAGAAACATGGAAACAAAGTGAAAAGGCGATTGAAGAAGGGAATTGATATCTGAGATGAACATATTCAACTCCAGACCCAGGATGCTAGCTGAATTGTCATTGGTGACGAGTCATGGGCACATCGTTATCACCCAGAAAACAAGAGCCAGTCAATGGATTACAGGCATAAGGACTCGCCTACCCCAAAAAATTCATGGTCGTCGCCTTCGGGGGAAAAGTGGTGATGACCATCTTCTGGGACTGCGAGGTCATAGTTCACACTGAAGTCTTGGAGCAGGGCCGTTAACTCCAATCAATATGTGAAAACTTTGCAGAAACTTCGAGCACGCTTGCTGCATGCTCGTGTGAAGCAAGCACGCAATTCTTCACCACAGCAATGCTCGTACACACAACGGTCGTCTAACAGTGGCTGCGTCGGACAACGTAATGCTCTTGACGGGGATGTGCAAGCAGCTGTGTGTTCTGGTTACGGGGGAAGACGTCTGGATTTTACCTCGGAGGGAAACAACAACGTGCCGAACGTTAGCTTGTGTGTGGGGCGGGATGGTGATTAAAAAAAGTAAAGTAAAGTAACCCATAGCATTACTGCCGTAGGGGTGTGAGGTGTCAGCCATCTCACATTTCAAAGGCTCGGCTATATGAGGGTGGTAGCCAGCTCCTCTCTCTCGCCACTTTTACTTCCCGGACTGAACCTGTACCCATTTAAGGCTGGGTTGACACGGACCACTCAGATGCGAAGCCAGAGCGCTAACTACTGCGCTACGCGGCTCCCTGGTAATGGTGATTACGTTAGCAAATAATGACACACATCACCAGAACCACATTCCAAGTTTTAGGAAAATGTATGGTTCGTTTGTAAATCTTGCACATTCATGAAATGATATCCTCAATGGCAAACGTTTTCAAGTCGACCTCGTGTAATATAAATATAATGGGGAGGAAGACTAACGTCTGGTCAGGCAAAATATACTGATTAGACATCTTAGTTGGGGGTCAGTCAAAATATACTGATTAGACATGTTAGTCAGGGTCAGGCAAAACATACTAATCAGACATGTTAGTCAGGGTCAGGCAAAATATACTGATCAGACATGTTAGTCTGAGTCAGGAAAAATATACTGATTAGACATGTTAGTCAGGGCCAGGAAAAATATACTGATTAGACATGTTAATCAGGGTCAGGCTAAATATACTGATCAGACATGTTAGTCTGGGTCAGGAAAAATATACTGATTAGACATGTTAGTCAGGGTCAGGACAAATATACTGATTATACATGTTAGTCAGGGTCAGGACAAATATACTGGCCAAGATCCTCACCTAGGCTTCCTAGTAGCTGTCCCTGGAAACTGGCTATTTTCATGGCAGCCTGGCTAACACGGTGAGGGGTCGATGTGATACTCGTAGCAATCAGTGACACGCAGATAAAGCCAAGCATAGCACTGCCGCGTGGAGGACCCCGGACCACATTCATCAGCACGCTCAGGATGTGGGGAAGCCACTTAACACCATTTCAGGTCATACTAAAGAGTAACCTATTAATTGTGGACATTCGTAAACAAATAAATATAAAATGAGATATTATTTGCGGATGATGCGTTTCTAGTGACCAACAGTGAGGAGGCTGGTCAACGAGTGATGCAATGAGTGTTGACTCACCATAAGCTTGAACAAAACAAAGGTATACGCACAAGGTATACGCACAAGGTATTACCACTCTCCCATCCATGAAGATTGCTGACGTCACTCTAGAGGTCATCAACAACTTCTTGTATCTGTCGTCTGCCATCAGCAACATTCATTCGATCGAGAAGGAGATAGACAGTGGCCCTTCTGGCTTTAGAAAAAAGAGAAAGACTGAAGAGATCAAGAAACACGGTGGCAAGTCAGCCTCCTCAACATGGCTCTTGATTGACGCCTGCATGGCCCTTTATGGACCTCTGCATGGCCCTTTATGGACCTCTGCATGGCCCTTCATGGACCCCTGTATGGACCTCTGTATGGCTCTTCATGGACCCCTGTATGGCTATTAATAGACCCCAGCATGGCCCTTCATGGACCCCAGCATGGCTCTTCATAGATCTCAGCATGGCTCTTAATGGACCTCAGCATGGCCCTTCATGGACCTCTGCATGGCTCTTCATTAATCTCTGGATGGCTCTTCATTGATCTCAGTATGGCTCTTCTTTGACCTCAGCATGACTCTTCATTGACCTCAGCATGGCTTTCCGTGGACCTCAGCATGGCTCTTCATTGATCTCTGTATGGCTCTTCATAGACCCCTGCATGGCTCTCCATGGATCCCTACATGGCTCTTCATTGATCCCTGCATTGCTCTTCATAGACCCCTACATGGCTCTTCATTGACCCCTGCATGGCTCTCCATGGACCCCTCCATGGCTCTTCATTGGCCTCTGCATGTCACTTCACGGACCCCGCGCAGAACTTGATTTTACCACTCCCCAGGACTCTTTGCAGATCCCTCACAGTGTTTTTTAACCTTGGCACTAGCGCCCTCTAGTGAACGATTTCAGCTTTTAGGTGGGCGGTGGCAGACTAATTAGATTGTGTATTTAAAACATATTAGTATTCCTTTTTTAATGTCGATGCAGAAGCTACACAAACAAGCAATGGCAGGATACAAAGGCAAAGGCTGTCGTCCATCGTAGACGATGATGGCATAATTAATTTTGCTATCGCTATTTTTAGAAAGGATTAACTGCGCTATTTTTTATCCTCACTCTCTGGTCTCGTGCCGCCCGACCCCAGTGGCAAGTCAAGGACAAGACGACTAGGGGGCGTCTACGAGATGCAGGGGACTCCGCATCAAGCATCCGTGAAAAAGACGGCGGAGTCGAACCCAAACCACATGATCACGAGGCCGACGGCTTAAGCACTTAGTCACAGAATCTCCGCAGGATACTAACAAACCAACGAAAGGGAACATTTTGAGAACCTGTGTTTTTTCGTGGCAGCATACAGCTGCGAATCATGGACAGTTACCCAAACCTCAAAGAGGGCAATAAAAACAAAACACAACGGTCTTGATATAGCGGTAATGGTACCGGGCAAGATAGGCAGAGGCAGACCAAGATTGCCATGGCACCAAGATATCAAGGAATGCTTGGTCGTGACTCTAGAGCAGGCTGGAGATTTGGCAAGAAATATAGTTTCTATCGGAGGGGCTGTGGTGGAAGCGACGTTATTACAAAGGGCATGTCACATGATGATGATGTATTGTTGTTTGCAAATGCTCGTACACACAACGGTCGTCTAACAGTGGCTGCGTCGGACAACGTAATGCTCTTGACGGGGATGTGCAAGCAGCTGTGTGTTCTGGTTACGGGGGAAGACGTCTGGATTTTACCTCGGAGGGAAACAACAACGTGCCGAACGTTAGCTTGTGTGTGGGGCGGGATGGTGATTAAAAAAAGTAAAGTAAAGTAACCCATAGCATTACTGCCGTAGGGGTGTGAGGTGTCAGCCATCTCACATTTCAAAGGCTCGGCTATATGAGGGTGGTAGCCAGCTCCTCTCTCTCGCCACTTTTACTTCCCGGACTGAACCTGTACCCATTTAAGGCTGGGTTGACACGGACCACTCAGATGCGAAGCCAGAGCGCTAACTACTGCGCTACGCGGCTCCCTGGTAATGGTGATTACGTTAGCAAATAATGACACACATCACCAGAACCACATTCCAAGTTTTAGGAAAATGTATGGTTCGTTTGTAAATCTTGCACATTCATGAAATGATATCCTCAATGGCAAACGTTTTCAAGTCGACCTCGTGTAATATAAATATAATGGGGAGGAAGACTAACGTCTGGTCAGGCAAAATATACTGATTAGACATCTTAGTTGGGGGTCAGTCAAAATATACTGATTAGACATGTTAGTCAGGGTCAGGCAAAACATACTAATCAGACATGTTAGTCAGGGTCAGGCAAAATATACTGATCAGACATGTTAGTCTGAGTCAGGAAAAATATACTGATTAGACATGTTAGTCAGGGCCAGGAAAAATATACTGATTAGACATGTTAATCAGGGTCAGGCTAAATATACTGATCAGACATGTTAGTCTGGGTCAGGAAAAATATACTGATTAGACATGTTAGTCAGGGTCAGGACAAATATACTGATTATACATGTTAGTCAGGGTCAGGACAAATATACTGGCCAAGATCCTCACCTAGGCTTCCTAGTAGCTGTCCCTGGAAACTGGCTATTTTCATGGCAGCCTGGCTAACACGGTGAGGGGTCGATGTGATACTCGTAGCAATCAGTGACACGCAGATAAAGCCAAGCATAGCACTGCCGCGTGGAGGACCCCGGACCACATTCATCAGCACGCTCAGGATGTGGGGAAGCCACTTAACACCATTTCAGGTCATACTAAAGAGTAACCTATTAATTGTGGACATTCGTAAACAAATAAATATAAAATGAGATATTATTTGCGGATGATGCGTTTCTAGTGACCAACAGTGAGGAGGCTGGTCAACGAGTGATGCAATGAGTGTTGACTCACCATAAGCTTGAACAAAACAAAGGTATACGCACAAGGTATACGCACAAGGTATTACCACTCTCCCATCCATGAAGATTGCTGACGTCACTCTAGAGGTCATCAACAACTTCTTGTATCTGTCGTCTGCCATCAGCAACATTCATTCGATCGAGAAGGAGATAGACAGTGGCCCTTCTGGCTTTAGAAAAAAGAGAAAGACTGAAGAGATCAAGAAACACGGTGGCAAGTCAGCCTCCTCAACATGGCTCTTGATTGACGCCTGCATGGCCCTTTATGGACCTCTGCATGGCCCTTTATGGACCTCTGCATGGCCCTTCATGGACCCCTGTATGGACCTCTGTATGGCTCTTCATGGACCCCTGTATGGCTATTAATAGACCCCAGCATGGCCCTTCATGGACCCCAGCATGGCTCTTCATAGATCTCAGCATGGCTCTTAATGGACCCCTGCATGGCCCTTCATGGACCTCAGCATGGCCCTTCATGGACCCCAGAATGTCCCTTCATGGACCCCAGCATGGCTCTCCGTGGACCTATGTATGGCTCTTCATAGACCTCTGTATGGCTCTTCATAGACCTCAGTATGGCTCTTCATAGACCTCGGTATGGATCTTCATAGACCTCAGTATGGCTCTTCATAGACCTCTGTATGACTCTTCAAGGACCTCAGCATGGCTCTTCTTTGACCTCAGCATGACTCTTCATTGACCTCAGTATGGCTCTTCTTTGACCTCAGCATGGCTCTTCATTGACCTCAGCATGGCCCTTCATGGACCCCTGCATGGCTCTTCGTTGATCTCTGTATGGCTCTTCATTGACCTCAGTATGGCTCTTCTTTGACCTCAGCATGACTCTTCATTGACCTCAGCATGGCCCTTCATGGACCCCTGCATAGCTCTTCATTTATCTCTTAATGGCTCTTAATGGACCCCTGCATGGCCCTTCATGGACCTCAGCATGGCCCTTCATGGACCCCAGAATGTCCCTTCATGGACCCCAGCATGGCTCTCCGTGGACCTATGTATGGCTCTTCATAGACCTCTGTATGGCTCTTCATAGACCTCAGTATGGCTCTTCATAGACCTCGGTATGGCTCTTCATAGACCTCAGTATGGCTCTTCATAGACCTCTGTATGACTCTTCAAGGACCTCAGCATGGCTCTTCTTTGACCTCAGCATGACTCTTCATTGACCTCAGTATGGCTCTTCTTTGACCTCAGCATGGCTCTTCATTGACCTCAGCATGGCCCTTCATGGACCCCTGCATGGATCTTCGTTGATCTCTGTATGGCTCTTCATTGACCTCAGTATGGCTCTTCTTTGACCTCAGCATGACTCTTCATTGACCTCAGCATGGCCCTTCATGGACCCCTGCAAAGCTCTTCATTGATCTCCTAATGGCTCTTCATTGACCTCAGCATGGCTCTTCATTGACCTCAGCATGGCTCTTCATTGATCTCTGTATGGCTCTTCATAGACCTCAGTATGGCTCTTCTTTGACCTCAGCATGACTCTTCATTGACCTCAGCATGGCCCTTCATGGACCCCTGCATGGCTCTTCATTGATCTCTGGATGGCTCTTCATTGACCTCAGCATGGCCCTTCATGGACCCCTGCACGGCTCTTCATTTATCTCTGGATGGCTCTTCATTGACCTCAGCATGGCTCTTCATTGACCTCAGCATGGCTCTTCATTGATCTCTGTATGGCTCTTCATAGACCCCTGCATGGCTCTCTATGGATCCCTACATGGCTCTCCATGGATCCCTACATGGCTCTTCATTGATCCCTGCATTGCTCTTCATAGACCCCTACACGGCTCTTCATTGACCCCTGCATGGCTCTCCATGGACCCCTCCGTGGCTCTTCATTGGCCTCTGCATGGCACTTCACGGACCTCAGCATGGTCCTTCATGGACCCCAGCATGGCCCTTCATGGATCCCAGCATGTCCCTTCATGGACCCAGCATGGCTCTCCGTGGACCTATGTATGGCTCTTCAAAGACCTCAGTATGGCTCTTCATAGACCTCTGTATGACTCTTCATGGACCTCAGCATGGCTCTCCGTGGACATATGTATGGCTCTTCACAGACCTATGTATGGCTCTTCACAGACCTCTGTATGGCTCTTCATAGACCTCTGTATGGCTCTTCACAGACCTCTGTATGGCTCTTCATAGACCTCAGTATGGCTCTTCATAGACTCCAGTATGGCTCTTCATTGACCTCAGTATGGCTCTTCTTGGACCTCAGCATGACTCTTCATTGACGTCAGCATGGCTCTCCGTGGACCTCAGCATGGCTCTTCATTGACCTCAGCATGACCCTTCGTGGACCCCTGCATGGCTCTTCATTGATCTCTGTATGGCTCTTCATTGACCTCAGTATGGCTCTTCTTTGACCTCAGCATGGCTCTTCATTGACCTCAGCATGGCCCTTCATGGACCTCTGCATGGCTCTTCATTAATCTCTGGATGGCTCTTCATTGATCTCAGTATGGCTCTTCTTTGACCTCAGCATGACTCTTCATTGACCTCAGCATGGCTTTCCGTGGACCTCAGCATGGCTCTTCATTGATCTCTGTATGGCTCTTCATAGACCCCTGCATGGCTCTCCATGGATCCCTACATGGCTCTTCATTGATCCCTGCATTGCTCTTCATAGACCCCTACATGGCTCTTCATTGACCCCTGCATGGCTCTCCATGGACCCCTCCATGGCTCTTCATTGGCCTCTGCATGTCACTTCACGGACCCCGCGCAGAACTTGATTTTACCACTCCCCAGGACTCTTTGCAGATCCCTCACAGTGTTTTTTAACCTTGGCACTAGCGCCCTCTAGTGAACGATTTCAGCTTTTAGGTGGGCGGTGGCAGACTAATTAGATTGTGTATTTAAAACATATTAGTATTCCTTTTTTAATGTCGATGCAGAAGCTACACAAACAAGCAATGGCAGGATACAAAGGCAAAGGCTGTCGTCCATCGTAGACGATGATGGCATAATTAATTTTGCTATCGCTATTTTTAGAAAGGATTAACTGCGCTATTTTTTATCCTCACTCTCTGGTCTCGTGCCGCCCGACCCCAGTGGCAAGTCAAGGACAAGACGACTAGGGGGCGTCTACGAGATGCAGGGGACTCCGCATCAAGCATCCGTGAAAAAGACGGCGGAGTCGAACCCAAACCACATGATCACGAGGCCGACGGCTTAAGCACTTAGTCACAGAATCTCCGCAGGATACTAACAAACCAACGAAAGGGAACATTTTGAGAACCTGTGTTTTTTCGTGGCAGCATACAGCTGCGAATCATGGACAGTTACCCAAACCTCAAAGAGGGCAATAAAAACAAAACACAACGGTCTTGATATAGCGGTAATGGTACCGGGCAAGATAGGCAGAGGCAGACCAAGATTGCCATGGCACCAAGATATCAAGGAATGCTTGGTCGTGACTCTAGAGCAGGCTGGAGATTTGGCAAGAAATATAGTTTCTATCGGAGGGGCTGTGGTGGAAGCGACGTTATTACAAAGGGCATGTCACATGATGATGATGTATTGTTGTTTGCAAATGCTCGTACACACAACGGTCGTCTAACAGTGGCTGCGTCGGACAACGTAATGCTCTTGACGGGGATGTGCAAGCAGCTGTGTGTTCTGGTTACGGGGGAAGACGTCTGGATTTTACCTCGGAGGGAAACAACAACGTGCCGAACGTTAGCTTGTGTGTGGGGCGGGATGGTGATTAAAAAAAGTAAAGTAAAGTAACCCATAGCATTACTGCCGTAGGGGTGTGAGGTGTCAGCCATCTCACATTTCAAAGGCTCGGCTATATGAGGGTGGTAGCCAGCTCCTCTCTCTCGCCACTTTTACTTCCCGGACTGAACCTGTACCCATTTAAGGCTGGGTTGACACGGACCACTCAGATGCGAAGCCAGAGCGCTAACTACTGCGCTACGCGGCTCCCTGGTAATGGTGATTACGTTAGCAAATAATGACACACATCACCAGAACCACATTCCAAGTTTTAGGAAAATGTATGGTTCGTTTGTAAATCTTGCACATTCATGAAATGATATCCTCAATGGCAAACGTTTTCAAGTCGACCTCGTGTAATATAAATATAATGGGGAGGAAGACTAACGTCTGGTCAGGCAAAATATACTGATTAGACATCTTAGTTGGGGGTCAGTCAAAATATACTGATTAGACATGTTAGTCAGGGTCAGGCAAAACATACTAATCAGACATGTTAGTCAGGGTCAGGCAAAATATACTGATCAGACATGTTAGTCTGAGTCAGGAAAAATATACTGATTAGACATGTTAGTCAGGGCCAGGAAAAATATACTGATTAGACATGTTAATCAGGGTCAGGCTAAATATACTGATCAGACATGTTAGTCTGGGTCAGGAAAAATATACTGATTAGACATGTTAGTCAGGGTCAGGACAAATATACTGATTATACATGTTAGTCAGGGTCAGGACAAATATACTGGCCAAGATCCTCACCTAGGCTTCCTAGTAGCTGTCCCTGGAAACTGGCTATTTTCATGGCAGCCTGGCTAACACGGTGAGGGGTCGATGTGATACTCGTAGCAATCAGTGACACGCAGATAAAGCCAAGCATAGCACTGCCGCGTGGAGGACCCCGGACCACATTCATCAGCACGCTCAGGATGTGGGGAAGCCACTTAACACCATTTCAGGTCATACTAAAGAGTAACCTATTAATTGTGGACATTCGTAAACAAATAAATATAAAATGAGATATTATTTGCGGATGATGCGTTTCTAGTGACCAACAGTGAGGAGGCTGGTCAACGAGTGATGCAATGAGTGTTGACTCACCATAAGCTTGAACAAAACAAAGGTATACGCACAAGGTATACGCACAAGGTATTACCACTCTCCCATCCATGAAGATTGCTGACGTCACTCTAGAGGTCATCAACAACTTCTTGTATCTGTCGTCTGCCATCAGCAACATTCATTCGATCGAGAAGGAGATAGACAGTGGCCCTTCTGGCTTTAGAAAAAAGAGAAAGACTGAAGAGATCAAGAAACACGGTGGCAAGTCAGCCTCCTCAACATGGCTCTTGATTGACGCCTGCATGGCCCTTTATGGACCTCTGCATGGCCCTTTATGGACCTCTGCATGGCCCTTCATGGACCCCTGTATGGACCTCTGTATGGCTCTTCATGGACCCCTGTATGGCTATTAATAGACCCCAGCATGGCCCTTCATGGACCCCAGCATGGCTCTTCATAGATCTCAGCATGGCTCTTAATGGACCCCTGCATGGCCCTTCATGGACCTCAGCATGGCCCTTCATGGACCCCAGAATGTCCCTTCATGGACCCCAGCATGGCTCTCCGTGGACCTATGTATGGCTCTTCATAGACCTCTGTATGGCTCTTCATAGACCTCAGTATGGCTCTTCATAGACCTCGGTATGGATCTTCATAGACCTCAGTATGGCTCTTCATAGACCTCTGTATGACTCTTCAAGGACCTCAGCATGGCTCTTCTTTGACCTCAGCATGACTCTTCATTGACCTCAGTATGGCTCTTCTTTGACCTCAGCATGGCTCTTCATTGACCTCAGCATGGCCCTTCATGGACCCCTGCATGGCTCTTCGTTGATCTCTGTATGGCTCTTCATTGACCTCAGTATGGCTCTTCTTTGACCTCAGCATGACTCTTCATTGACCTCAGCATGGCCCTTCATGGACCCCTGCATAGCTCTTCATTTATCTCTTAATGGCTCTTAATGGACCCCTGCATGGCCCTTCATGGACCTCAGCATGGCCCTTCATGGACCCCAGAATGTCCCTTCATGGACCCCAGCATGGCTCTCCGTGGACCTATGTATGGCTCTTCATAGACCTCTGTATGGCTCTTCATAGACCTCAGTATGGCTCTTCATAGACCTCGGTATGGCTCTTCATAGACCTCAGTATGGCTCTTCATAGACCTCTGTATGACTCTTCAAGGACCTCAGCATGGCTCTTCTTTGACCTCAGCATGACTCTTCATTGACCTCAGTATGGCTCTTCTTTGACCTCAGCATGGCTCTTCATTGACCTCAGCATGGCCCTTCATGGACCCCTGCATGGATCTTCGTTGATCTCTGTATGGCTCTTCATTGACCTCAGTATGGCTCTTCTTTGACCTCAGCATGACTCTTCATTGACCTCAGCATGGCCCTTCATGGACCCCTGCAAAGCTCTTCATTGATCTCCTAATGGCTCTTCATTGACCTCAGCATGGCTCTTCATTGACCTCAGCATGGCTCTTCATTGATCTCTGTATGGCTCTTCATAGACCTCAGTATGGCTCTTCTTTGACCTCAGCATGACTCTTCATTGACCTCAGCATGGCCCTTCATGGACCCCTGCATGGCTCTTCATTGATCTCTGGATGGCTCTTCATTGACCTCAGCATGGCCCTTCATGGACCCCTGCACGGCTCTTCATTTATCTCTGGATGGCTCTTCATTGACCTCAGCATGGCTCTTCATTGACCTCAGCATGGCTCTTCATTGATCTCTGTATGGCTCTTCATAGACCCCTGCATGGCTCTCTATGGATCCCTACATGGCTCTCCATGGATCCCTACATGGCTCTTCATTGATCCCTGCATTGCTCTTCATAGACCCCTACACGGCTCTTCATTGACCCCTGCATGGCTCTCCATGGACCCCTCCGTGGCTCTTCATTGGCCTCTGCATGGCACTTCACGGACCTCAGCATGGTCCTTCATGGACCCCAGCATGGCCCTTCATGGATCCCAGCATGTCCCTTCATGGACCCAGCATGGCTCTCCGTGGACCTATGTATGGCTCTTCAAAGACCTCAGTATGGCTCTTCATAGACCTCTGTATGACTCTTCATGGACCTCAGCATGGCTCTCCGTGGACATATGTATGGCTCTTCACAGACCTATGTATGGCTCTTCACAGACC